>QFEY01000771.1:0-39658 GCA_003316435.1 Russula virescens | reverse complement strand
TAACTTGTCTCTTCCTCTGTACTCTCCAGGAAGTGAGTGCCCCTTGCCCACTTGGTCTCTTTTAGTGTCTTAACTTGTCTCTCCCTCTGTGCTCTCCAGGAAGTGAGTGCCCCTTACCAACTTGGTCTCTTTTAGTATCTTAACTTGACTCTCCCTCTGTGCTCTTCAGTTTGTGAGTGCCTCTTGCCCACTTGGTTTTTTTTAGTGTCTTAACTTGTCTCTCCCTCTGTGCTCTCCAGGAAGTGAGTNNTGGTTTCTTTTAGTATCTTAACTTGTTACTCCCTCTGTGCTCTCCAGAGAGTGAGTGCCCCTTGCCCACTTGGTCTCTTTTAGTGTCTTAACTTGTCTCTCCCTCTGTGCTCTCTAGGAAGTGAGTGCCTCTTGCCCACTTGGTTTCTTTTAGTGTCTTAACTTATCTCTCCCTCTGTGCTCTCCAGGAAGTGAGTGCCTCTTGCCCACTTGGCTTCTTTTAGCATTTTCCCTTATCCCTCTCTCTGTTCTTCCCAGTTTGTAAGTGCTCCTTGTCTTCTTGGTTTCTATTACCTTATTTTTCTCTTACTGTTCACCAGAGAGTGAGTTCCCTTATGTTTGTTTTTTCTACATTATATCCTTATCTTTTTCTTTCTCAGATATTTCTTTCAAAGTTATTATTTTTTATAATTAATGTATTGTGATGATTTTATATTTATATTTTGTTATATTAACATATCATCAGCCACCACTCTCTATATCTAGCAAGAATATACACCACACAATGATTGGTATATTTCTATTATCTGCCTCTGACATTTCTAACCTTTGAAATAGTAACAATCCTTATTTTGGAGCATGTCTGCCTTAACTATGCCTCATTCTCTTCACCAACTCTTTTAGAGGCTTTGAATAAGGCATATTCTCAGTTTATAATGTTTAATATTTATGATATGGTTATAAATCAGTTTACTGCATCTTCAGAAAATTATTCTTGTACTCAAGTTTTGGAATTTATCCTTAGAAATCATCTCCCTTTATCTTCCAACTTCAGCCTTTTTTTATTTTTATAAAAATAGATTTTAGGTCTATCACAGTATATGTTTCTATACCAAGTGGGGCAGTGAGAACAGAAAAAATAGTTAAAGCTGTAAGGGCAAAGATAACAAGATTTATATAAGGTAGACCTAGTGTTGCTGCAGCTCAAGCTGGTCATTTTCAGAAAACTGAGATAACTAATGTAAAAAATTATGTAAAATCGTGAAAATATTTATATAGGTAGATCATCTCAAAAGCCGAGGGGTCACTTAAGACGACTTTCAGATTCAGTGAACCATTCACATGCAAATCCAATCAGCCCAAATTTGGCTCTTTTTAGCTGAAATTGGGCTGATTGGATTTGCATGTGAATGGTTCACTGAATCTGAAAGTCGTCTTAAGTGACCCCTCGGCTTTTGAGATGGTCTACCTATATAAATATTTTCACGATTTTACATAATTTTTTACATTAGTTATCTCAGTTTTCTGAAAATGACCAGCTTGAGCTGCAGCAACACTAGGTAGACCCAATCCATTCACATCCAATGTTATATAATTATAGTGTGATTTTGTATGACAATCTCAAGAAGTTGAAACTTGAACTACTATGAGCACTTTATGGGAAATTGATAACCCATAAAACATTTCTTTTCATGTTTTAAGAATTTCATTGGTTTCACTTTTTTGAGATATGAAGCCAACAATTTGTTATTAAATAAAGACTGGATAAGTATGAACAATGGCTGTGAACACATTATATAACTAAATCCCCTCCAATGCAGTGTCTATATCACTGTGCTGTCCTTATTGATGCATTATTCTCATTAACACTTGAGCAATCTATACTGGGTGCTGAACAATGCCTAGATACAAGAAGTAAAAGCTCAGAAACACCCTCAACCTAGGAAACTTCTCAAAGAAGTCATAATAGACCACCATTAGGGTTGGACACGGGTCACACTGCAGGTACCTTGAACTCACACCATACCTGTAACCCATAGTACCATACCCATTTACACACCATACCCATGGTAGAGGGTTTAAACCACAGGTTTTATTTATTAACCATGGTGTCAGTACACCACAGTACACCGCACAACCGCACAGTATTCCACAGGTACACACTACATTTCACTACTAACTAAACAATCTACACTATCTAATTATCAAGATACACTAATGGCTGACACGTTAGGGGTCACGGTCATGGTCATTGAGACACTAAAGGTGGCAAAGGTTGGTGAACTGGCACAGTAGTTGTTGATGCTGTTATCTGCAATGCCGATGCTGCTGTCATCGCTGTGATTGCTGTCAGTGTCACCAACCACAAATGTATTCACTTTTGCACTTATGTCGTTGATGCAGTCGTTGCTGCAGTGGTGTGATTGGGAGATGGAGGACTCAGAGGTGGTGTCATTGGCTTGGGCATCGTCGCTTCATGTTGCAGTGTTGAGGGCAACATGGCTCAGGCTTGCAGCGATAGTGTTGGTTGAAGAAATGTGTGATGTGTCCTTAAGCAACGTCACTTGCATGCAGTGTGAGCCAAAGTTCCGAAAGGTTAGACATGGCACGATGTGTGGACTTACAGCACTGTTGATGCAAAGGGATTTGAAGTCCTTGCAAACATGGTATGGGCCAGAGATTGCGTGTGCACATGTGTGTTTGCATGGACAAACTCGGCAGTGCCTTGTTTGTCACAGACAGCACCAGTGCAAGCGCACTTCAAGTGCCAGCCAGCCCCACCACTGCCACTGAGTGCACCGACACCAACACCGAAGTTCCCAAATGCCCCTCCTGGCCCCACATTGGCAGGCAATGTGCCTTCTCCTGGACCAGTGACCGGACTACCTCCTTTGTTGTAGAAGGAGGGCCGGAATGATGACTGAGGAACGGCCTGTATCGAAAGGAATTTGTTCAGTGGCGGATGATCCTCCATGTTGTACTAAGGGAGAATGAACAGGCAGGAGGGTGCGTTTCTGGACGAGCTGATGGCAATGGATCAGACAATATGGTTTTCGAGGAGAACAACAGCGTGTAAAGAGTCCAGAGCCTACCTGAAATTCAAGTCTGATTCCATCCGCTTCAGATACATTGAGGAGCTTGACAAGCTTGCACCTGATACCATTGACCTTCTCGACGTCTTCCTTTGAGCATGTCCAGAGCTGGAGCCTGGATGCAGTCGACCCTGGAGCACAAGCTGATGACTGTGCCGCAGATCTCGTCACTCTTGTCAAGCTCCTCACCCACAAGAGCCATGGTGAGCCACTGCCAGCACTGGTAGAGAAGTGCCGGATTGTTCTTCATTGTCAGCACCCACTTGCCACTGTTTGCATTCACCTCGTCCTCCGACACCAGCTAGATGCCCAACTTAAACATGTGGTAGTTCGAGTTGTGCTCAAGCTTAGGGATGGACATGGGTTTTTGACAGGTTTTGTTCCCATGGTCCATAGAAGGCACAGATTATGATAAAATTGGTCACTGAGGGCCAAAATTGATGTAAAATTGATTGAGCTATATCTCCACCAAATCTCAACCAATTTAGATGATATTTGGCTCATTTGGAAGCGAATCACTGTCGCAATACCGTACCCGTGTACCCACGGGTGAAAAGACGAAGATTAGCTTTCAAACAAGCCAATAATCATGAAGATTGGTTGAGATTTGGTGGAGATATAGCTCAATCAAGTTTACATCAATTTTGGCCCTCAGCAACTAATTTCATCATAAACTGTGCTTCCTATGGACCATGGGAAAAAAACCTGTCAAAAACCCATGTCCATCCCTACTCAAGCTTGGACAGCAGCTTGAGCCAGTTGAAGTATCAACAGTATGACTTGACTGTATCGAACTTGCCAACAGTTGTGAGACCTGCTTCATAGACACCCGAATCGGCTGGCACCGGATATGTTCCTGAGACAGCATTCAGCGTATAGGGCGCCTTTGTTTTTGTGTCATGGTAGATCATTCTTTATAAAGAGAAAGGATATCATGTCAGAGGGCCCAGAAAGAGAGGGAAGGGGCAACTCAGGTGGCGGGTTGGTACAACCACCAACCCAAATGAGACGCACCGTGAATGTTGTAATGGGTGTTCAGGCGGCTTGGTCATCACGCCCGGTGTCTGTGGATCCTTGATGGGTTTCGCTTTGGGTGCCAAACAAGTTCCACAGGGTGCAGTCCATCTGAGAATGCATTGCATGCACTGTGCACACATCTGCAAAGTCTTGAGAATCAATCTTCCACTGTCCGCACAGTCAGTGCAGTCTTCGCCATCACTACTGTTGCTGTCGCTGTCAAGGGAGTTGCACAGCGAGTTTCTGACGAGGATGATGCATGAGTGCCGAGGATGTGAAGCTGCTGTTGCTGGTGCTAGGGTGAAACATTTGAATAGTTGGTTTTGATGTGGCAAGTGTTACCAGCTGTTTGTGCATGCCACAGATCCTTCGAGTTAGATGCAAACCGTCCCAAACCCGTAAAACTGTGCCACGGGTCACGGTACTATGCAGGCCGAGATTTCAGAAAACCATACCCATACCTGTAGACCCCATGACTCAAATACCGCAGGTTTACCCATACCCTTGTCCAACCCTACATAAAAGTGGGATTGTGATCCTATATTCCAAAAATCTATGCTACATCCCTGATACCCCTTCCATTGTAGTGTTGGGGAAGTTTGGTTTCAAACCAATCCAAACTTGGTTTCAAACTGAACCAAACTGGAAGTTTGGGTTTCAGTTTGGCCATTTCTGTGGGAAACCAAACAGTTTGGCTTCCAGTTTGGGAAATTTGAAAGTTTGGTAAATGGTTTCAAACTTGGTTTAAACCAAACCAATCTTGTAAATTTAAAAGTTATCAGATCCCTTAGAAAATTTAATGGGACTATCTTTAGGTATAGGAAATAGTGCAGTTAAATTTTCAAGCCAATCTGATAAGTTTTAAACCTTTATTTTGTGTATTAATTTTGCAAACTAAACTGATAACTGATATTATTGGTTACTGATATACAAAATAAAGGGTTAAAAGTCATTGGATTACTTAGAAAACCTATATGCATCATGTTCTATACCAAGAGATAGTATATCTATATTTTCTAAGTAATCTGATAACTTTAAGACCTTTACTTTGCAAATCAGTTTGGTTTAGTTTCAACTTGGTTTGAGACAGTTTCAAGGTTTTAAGGTTATCAGATTGCTTAGTAAATCTAGGTACACCATCTCTTGGTATAGCATATGCTGCCATTAAGTTTTATAAGCAATCCAATAACCTTTAAAGCCTTATTTTGCATATTGATAGCCAATAAGATTAGATATCAGACTGCTTAATTTAATATATCAAACTAATATGCAAAATAAAGGCTTAAAAGTTATCAGATTGTCTTGAAAATTTAACTGCACTATGTCCTATACCCAAAGATAATCCAGTTAAATTTTCTAAGCAATCTGATAACTTTTAGATACTCAAACTGTTTCAAACTGAGAGTAAACCAAACCAAACCAATACAAACAGTTTGTATCAGTTTTGGTTTTGGTTTGAGAAATTCTAGCAAAAACTGAACAGTTTGGTTTCTGGTTTGGCCAAAAGTGGCCCAAACTGAACCAAACCAAACTTCCCCAACACTATGAATCCATTGTGAACTTGCTTTCAAATTGTTTTTTGAATATTGTAGCCCATTATTGTAATCTCATCTTATTGTTCACATACATTGCATCTGACAGCCCATCTCACATGCCACTGCTAACCCACCTGTCACACATCAGTCACAGACAGTCACCAACCCCTGACATTGGATGGGTATGGATTTGCCCTACCTTAAGAGCCATATGCAGTTTGGCCCGAGGACAGTGAGTGATTGGGCAATGCAATGGGGCTGAGTACATACATTATTAGTATTGAAGTAATGGCCGATGACCCACTTTCTCAGGCAAAGTGAACAAATTACAGTAAGTGAGGGATGATAATGGCAATAACAATATATTAATTGAGCTTCCCACATGACCACATTTCGTTCAGTAAGAGACACAAGTCCAAAAGATATATGTGGAGGCAAAAGGGGATGGGAAAAGTGCGCAATAAATAGGAGTTTGTAAGTATGGCAATGGCCAAATCGACGATGTGCGAGGGGAAACGTGTGTTAACGGGATATACAAAGAACTAAGGTCGAAACTGCGACCACGAGGCCGTCGTCGTCTCGAGACCATTGACACCCTGCGACAATAAGATCTCCATGGAGGCTCTGTGTCAGCGTACGCGTGGATTGAACAGTTTCTGCAGCCGAATGCCAACTGCAGCAGTACAGCACGACAACACGACCTGCAGCGCCCCTCAAACACGCTGTCGTCCTTAGCAAACTACGAGATGTCCGAGCCGAGTCTCCGTCTCTGAAGCCGCGTCATCAACAGCCTGCGGCGGCCGTAGCCCCGAGTCGGGACAATGTCTGGGTGGCGCCGGGGACGGGCAATCGCGATCGAGGTCCTTCATCTAGTGGGCCCGGCGTTGACATCCGCAACGGGGGTGGTGGCGGTGGTGGTAGAGGCGACAGCTGGTTGTGGTCGTTATCAGAGGAACGTACTCCGAGGGAGGCCGCTGACGTGGTGCATCGGCAGCGGGATGGTGCAGACGCACCGTCGCTCGTCTTTGAGCGCGGGCAGGTAACGGGGACTCGGGGTATCTGTGTCGTCGACGTGTTAGTGGTTGTGGTCGTGGTCGTGGTCGTGGTGATGGTAGTGGCTCTCGGATTGTTGAACGATTGTGACTGAGATGCAGTACTTGTGCGGATGAGCACTGGCAAGCAGCCAGAAGATAAGATATGCGTAGCGAGCGGACGGGAGCCCGAACACACGCAGAGTATATGCGCTGTAAGGCGCGCGGGCTGAGTCAGGACTGGCAATTCCGAGGGCTTGATGCCGCCTACGCCCTTACTCGACAGGTTCGAGAGTGTATGCCAGGATGCCACGCTGGAGGGAAGTGGTGGCGGTGAGCCCTTGCCCTTATTAGTGCGTTTTCCGTCCCGCGGGGCGTTATTGAGTGAGGGTAGTGTTATGGCGCCGCGGACATTGGTTGAAGTCTCTGACTTGTACCGAGGACAGTGTGGCGGTTCCGTCTCTGTTCCCCATTGTTTACGCCTGTTAGTGTGGAGCGAGATCGATTGGGACCTTCCGTGGATGCCACGGGTGTCGCCGGCGAAAGGAGGAGTGGGGTTTGGCTGAAGGGGCATTAGATCGAGAATCGTGGGGCTCAAAGCCGTCGACAGCAAGGGAGATTTCGTTGTGTTCTTTGGTCATGGAGACGCGCTCAGTTGTCGAGGGGAATGGCAGAACCACCGGAGGGGTGTATGGCGAGTGGGAAATCTCAAGGACGGAGGAAGCATCGCGATCGACTATTTTTGACGACGGGAAGCATTCGCTATTGTGGGGGACAGAGCGGAGGTCGATCACTATGCCAGAAGCTTTGGAAGATGGGGGGACGGAGAAAGAGTGCCGAGCTCGTAGGCGGGACAGGGACGCTCACGGGATGGTGGATCACCGTGGATGACGCTCTCCCTCACGTCCGCCTTTGTGAAATGTGAAATACTGTATGTTTCAGGAAATGCAAACATCTTTTGCCAAGTAGAGCGCCAAAGAATCCCGGTTTGCATCTGGGGTGGATGGTTTCACCACTTTGACTCTTGACCTGTGAGTTTCGGGGCGCTTCAGAGACTGAGAGACATGTTCGTTAAGGGAAAGACGTAGATCGAAAAGAGGGGTTATAGGTGAAACATGGACGAAGGGGGTGAGAGAGAAAGATCCAGGGGCAATGTACTTTTTTGTATGTTGAAAGTGGGCGCGCACTGAGATATTTAGTGTAGAAGCTGGTGTGCCACTTATTGGCACTCATTGATACTTATTGATAGTACTTATTGGCAGCTATCTCATTCTTATTTAGTACTATTTGGTAACACCTACCACGCACATCAGTAGGTAGTTGGCATTTGTCCCCTCAGTTGTAGTACACCCGAGGTGAGCTATATTTTACCCTAATATATAGTTACTGTGCTCACTGGCACACCTGGGGTCCTTCCTGTGCGACGTGTGCTCGTTTCCGATCAATCCAACCTTTCGTTTATCTAGACTGGACAATGTTGATGCAGGGTCAATCGACCCTGTCGCACGTGAGGACCGCTTCTAGATGACTAGGTCGCTGATACACGAGCGATGGCCTTTGGTATCGCCGGTGACTAGAAAACTGATACGTGCGACCTGCCTTGCACGACGAGTGCGATCGAGCTTGTAAGACTGCATGGGCACACACGAGCAAAAGGCAAGCCAGGGACAGAGAGTTCGGTCAAATATTTTTCGCTTATTTCAAGGGTTTCATTTGGTCTGTTCATTATCCTCTCATGCATCAACCGTGTCTGTTTGTACTAATCATGACAACGCTTCTTAAATCGCAATATAAGGCTCCATGTACAACTACGCTGCCGAAGGAGGTGGTGGTGCAACATGCTTTCCGCTTCCTCTTGCAAAGATGTCCTACACGAGAAGCTACAAGTCAGCGTGACACATGAAGTCGCTGCTCACTTAAGTTCACCTTTGTGACACCGCGCGCGATCTGGAAAAGGGCGAGGCGGCTCTCCCACAGCGGGTACAATACGACGGTGATCGCAGAACAGAAGCACCAGATGATCCCGATGACGACCCATGCAGTAAGCCCACGCACGCCATAGATAGTACTCGCGAAGAAGAGAGGGAGCGGGACCAAGATGAGTAGGATAAGAGTCTGGTGGGCATCAAATTATTGGGATCAATATCAAAGACTCGGAGGGGAGATCACAGACCAAGGCGACTGACGACCACGCAGCGAAACGGAACGCCTTGTCAAGTGAGGCGGGGTCGAGGTCGGGATCAGGCTCTATGCCATCGTCGTCCACGGCTGAGTGCATGTCTGCTGAGCCACGCTCCTTCTCCGATCCCTTTTCATCAGTCTTCTCATCGTCATACGGTCTTGTTGCTGTGGATACAGGGGCCTTGACATTTAGCGCACGAGTTGAAACAAAGTCGAAGTCCTCAGGCCACTACGTGTTAAAGAAACTTTAGCACAATCACAGAATAAGTGGTAACTTGCTTACAATGTACGAAGCTGCGACGGCGATGATTCCACCAACACCAATGGACGCTAAATTTCCCGCAAGCATCTCGTAATCGCCTCCAGACGTGGTGACGTTGATGACTCCCCCGTTGAGAGAGCTTGTAGTGACAAGCCATGCGATAAGGCCCGCGAAGAAACCTGCAATCGCGCCTCCAAGACAACCCCACTTGTTTGCACGCGACCAGGTAATGCAAAGTGCAATTGGAACGACAGCCGAGCCGAGAATAACACCCATAAATGTCTGTCAACTTTCGTCAGCATTATTTCGACGGAACGCGCCGAAGGCGACGTACGTAAAGCCAACCCATTGAGATCCCTATATAGAAGAAGATGAGCCCTGCGAGGCCCATGCAAACTGCGAAGAGGGCAACCTTGGAGGCGTCATTCAGTCCATAACGCATGCAATGTAATCAGTGACTCACCATCGCGTGAGAGACCGCCAAGACCTGCGATTCGGTTGCATGCGGGTTGATATATCTCTAAAACCCCCTGTATGAGTAAGGCGGTTATCCATATCATCAGCGACGTTACCTTATAAACATCGTAGGTCAAAATCGAAGAAACTGCGATCAACTCTGCTGATGATGCGCTAGTGACGGCCAAGAAAAGTAAGATCAGGAGTATGGAGGCCCCTGCCTTTCCCAAAAGCGCCGCTGCGGCAGCGGAAGCGGGAAGGCCAGCAGATACGTCTGCAGGCGAAAGATGCCGCATAGCGGGATCGCCTGTGAGGGCTACAGCAGCTAGGCCAAGAGTGGTCGCGAAAGAGAAGGGGATGGCAAACCTGATGACAAGTTAGGTCATATAAACGTAGAAAAATATGTGACCCTACCATGCGAGGCCACCAAGAAGATATGCTTTCACTGTACTCGCTGGCTTACTCGCGATCGCACGTTGCCAGTAGGCTTGATCCTGGAAGACGGTTGCGAAATTGCCAACAACATTGATCACGCCAAAGATGAGCCCATTCTTCGACCGCATGGTGATATACGAGCCATGGGCATTACCAGGCACAGGACGCTCAACCGCAGCCGCCGTCAGCAATTCGTGCATCTTCGAGAAGGAACCAATCTTGGGGGAAGTGGCATAGACAGTGAAGATGAACGTGAGAATGATCGAAAACAGGACCGTTGTGTGTGTGCTATCAAAGAGGTGAATTAGCCCCGGGCATACGTTGTCCAGGCCCATGATCAGCTTACTAGTCGCAGAGAAGTGTTGCTCGCATGCCACCGACGACGACGTAAATAGCAACACCAAGTGGGATAAGGAAACATGCGGCAATAGTATGCATTCCGGTTAAGACTGTTACCGTTGCAGAACCACCAAGGATGAGCATGGAGGAAACGATGATATTCGTTGCTAACCTGAATTAGATGTATCAGTGATAATGGTCAAGCGGCGGCACAGAAACATACGGACCCAAAGAACATTAGGATGAGGTGTGCCGTGCGTCCCCATCGGACGTAGACGATCTCCAGCCAGGTGTGTGCATATGGGGCGTTGAGCTTGAGCTTGGCTGCGAGCTAATCCAATAAATCGGTCAGGTTACGTAAAGAGAAGTCGATCCTTATAAATGCTGACTTGGGCAAAGAGGAGGACCTGAACAGTTGCGCCAGCGCCATACCACCATGGACCAGAAATACCATACTTGTATGCCACGGCACTGGATTGGAGCTTCGAAAGATGCATGACGTCAGTTAATCTATCGAAATATGTGAAAATAAACGGAAAAACTTACGAGCGTGGCAGCCCATGTCCAGGCGGACACAATTCCCGATGCGATAAGGCCTGGCTTGACACTACGAGATGCGCTGCTGAATTCCTCTGAACTTTTGGGGGAATACGCTGTGTACCGCGCCTGGATCGCAGTCAGGCATATCATAAAGGCACTGAAGAACAGTCCAATGCCTTCACAAACAGATGGCTTTCAGAGTCAGCATAAGAGATGTGAAGCGAGAGACATACCGACGACTGATCCCCAAATATGCCATTGATAAGCTCTCAGACCTGAGAATGGGAATGAGGTTCAAGACGCACCGACGCCATACCCGGCACCCTGGGGTAGAACAGGCTGATTGGCAGAAGACATAGCAAAATATTCGAGATGCGAAAGTACCGGATGACAGTGACGCTCAAGTGATGACGGGGTCCAAAACCAGGGCCTTTCGCGGGAGAAAGGGCGGTCGAAGAATCCCCAAAGACGCCATGGGTCCGCTAATTTATCTTCATGATTCTTCAGGAACACATATCGAGGCTGGGCGTGGGAAGCAATCTAGCTTCCTGTAAATTTCAAGGTGCTTTTTGAACCCTTATCGCGGCACCCTAGTACGCGACGTGTCCGAATAGGGCGGGTACGGAAAAGAATTGCCAACTGGCGTTGTTATCTCCACCGATTGGGGTCGGTCGTGTGAGAGTCGATTCTTCCCCGGAACGGTGGCGCTAGTAGTGGCATTGCAGTACAGACAAAAACTATGGTTGATATGGTTAGTTCAGCGCCTGACTTGATGACGACAATTTGTCAAGGGAGCACGAGCAGTTCGGGGTGACAGCGGGAGTTCCAGTTGGAGGCATGCCGTTGTTGGGATACGTTGTGATAACGTTGATAACGATAAGTAAAAAGTTATCAAACGTCAAATTTCTAGGGGCCGTATCAGTACTAGTGTCATGTGTCAACTTTTGAGGATCGAGTGCAGTGAGGAAGTGTTAAGCACCACTTTTGTTGAACAATAATAAGCGTGTGTGAGTGTGAATGGGCAAGCCATTCGCTCAATTACACTAGGAGGCTCCAGGGAGGTGAAAACCACCCGGCAGCCGGTAAAGGCATCACCCTGTAGACGGGTTTTGTCAGGGTGGCTAGCGGGCCGTAGCACCCCTTGACATGCCTCCTACTGGGTTGTTTCTCGACCGCTGACTTGACAAACCAAAGACCGAAGTTCGGCCTTTATTTTTTTTTTAAAATGCCCTTTTTTTCGTTGCGTTGTGTGAGGCTGAAATCACCTGATAAAGCCCCCCATTAGTTAACGATCCTGTCTCGACTGACCCACCCGCTGGTGGTTGCGAGCCCACCTCGTTTGCGGCCGCTACCGCTTGTAATGTTGTCCGGTAATTATGCTGCAGCTCACCGGCCAATTTCCCCCCGCAATCTCAAGGCAGATAGTCAACCGATACAATGCAGCTGATGAGTCTGCCGGAAAGGCAAGGGCATGGACATGCCACCTGAATAGCATCCATATTGTAGCGAATGTTCACGCAGGCACAAAGGGGGACAAAACGGGGCATGCATTCTCTGTCCTTCAAGGACGACGCAGCCCTGTTCTTATATTCAGAAATATTTACATGTAGAGCCTAAAATTGAGCCGCTATCAAGTGTAAGCTAGGGGGGAGTCCAGAGCGACTGAGGTGCCAGTGCACAAGGCCATGCGTCGGCTGCATGTTTATGGACAACGCGGATTGTCAAGGGGTCTGCTGTCACTCAGGTTCCAAGGACATCGGCTCAGGGTATCGGGGCAAGGTAGGTGGCGAGCATGATGCTGCTGGTGCTGTTGCCGCAGCTATTGTAGCTCCCGGTGTTGTCATTGTCCCAGCTGGCAGTAAAAACAGAGGGTTAAGCTGGATGATGCGTGGAGACTTGCGTGAATGAGCGGACATACATAAAAAGACCATCTACAGTTCAACTGTTTGCCGCACTGCGCATCAAACTGTCAACAAGGATATTGGTGCCACTGAGGTCGTATATGGGGATGCTGGAGTCCTTGCCATGCTGAGATGATGCAACAAAACCTGCACTCTCCCTGAATAGACAAATGTTAAAATCCCGGGCTCCAAATGGCAGTCGGTGGCCGTGATTGAGTGATGATCGGTGGCGGTGGCTGTCGAAGGAGGAGTAGCAGCAGTGATGTCTGTCGGCAGGGGGAGGACGGTAGTCGACTTGTGATATGTCGCAGTCACAGTCGTCAGCTTGTCTGGCTGCGTGGAACAGAGGGGTGGCGGGAGGAAATGAAAATGAAAAGAGAGGTTAGCAGCTCGTGAGGAAAGAAGTAGAGGAAGTTGCTGACCGTGAGCGAGACAAGTAGAATTGACACGATTGCATATTCTATGGCTGTGGGCATGTTGGCAGTGCTGGGGCTCGAGTCATCGCTGAAGTTGTCATCTTTGGCATCATTGGTGGTGCCATTGGCACTGTGCCGGCTGTCAGTACTGTTGACAGTGTCTACTACTTCTCCCTTGCATCGTCACTGTGGTTGCTGTTTCTGTAGTTATCACCATTGAGTGGGCTACTGATGGGATCATACACACGATTGGCAATGCCGGCTAGTCACCACTGCGACCTCCAGGATCAAATGCAAGATTGCTATTGCTGGCATTGCAGTCACCATGACTGGTGCTGTCATTGTCGCAGATGCAGGCATTGGCAGTAGCACTGGTGTCATCATTGTGCTTTTGCCGTCGCTGATGATGTCACTGTGGAGAGGTGGTGGAACCAGAAATCAGGGCAGGACTGAAAGGGTCCAGAGTGGGGTGTACCACCGTTTTCGAGCACGAGAGTTGAGGGAACGAGAGCTACAGTAGACTCAACAGAAAGGAAGTGGAGAAGGTGATGGAGAGATACTCAGGGCAGAACTATGTACATACCTTTTCTGACATACAGCATGTGGGCGATCGGATGCAATAGACAACACAGCAACTTGGCATGTCCCATGCGAAATGCCAGGTGTGGGCCATCGGACGCAATAGACGACACAGCAACTTGACAAGTCCCATGTGAAATGCTAGGTGTTTGAGTGTACAGTAGAACCCTAGGCTGGCCTATTGGAGCATCGGAGTGTCGTTTCGGGGTGGTTTGGAAGGTGGTGTGGAAGTGTGGTCACATGCGGTTGGACTTAGAGCGTTGAAAGCTCAACTTAGACTAATCACATCCCACTGATGACATAATGATAGCCAGTCTGGAGGTTCTCCTCTGAACAGGAGGTTACAGCCCTTTCAACTTGACTGAGTCCAGGGGACAAATGATCGGCATTTGGAGTGAATCATCACCCTCCAAATGACAAAAATTTAGCTTTTTCTTTTGAATGGTTATTTTCGCCTATTAACCAGGGGCTACTGATCGTGTGGTCAATCAAACCACCCGTTTTTCCCGTTTCCGCCCATCCAAAGGGTGTATTTCAGCCTTACATGTCCTCATACTGTGTATGTACATTCAAGTTGATTATAGACACAAACTTCGCTGGCACATTTAATCACACAGGATCCATTGGCTTGTTTTCCGTAGTCCTTCTTTCCCTCCCTACCCGTGGTTCGTTATGTCGTATTTGGTCGCAGAGAAGCATGGAGGGCCGTTCATGCTCGTTCAGTGCCAAAAATAATTGAAGTTTGTGGTATTATGTAATCATGTATGTGCGAAAAATTGAGAACGGTGAGAGAACATGGTGAGTCTCGTCTCGAGAGCAAAGAATCCATGTCTTTGTCGACACTCGGCAACCAGGAGGACAGAGACCAGGACGGAACATCCAAGTCTCATGGGTTTGTCATGTTATCTTTTCTCTCATCAGTTAAGCAATATCTATGTCCTGCAGGTCCACCTTATTCGTGTCTAATCTTCCATACACCGCGACATCGACCGATTTAAAGACCCTTTTCTCCGACATTGCCCCAGTGCGTTCCGCCTTTGTGGTCCTTGAACACGGAACGGGTACATCCAAAGGTGTCGGTTACGTCTCTTTTGCCATCCCTGAGGATGCCAAAGCGACATTCGATGGCATTTCGACGGATGGAATCATTCTTGATGGGCGAAAGCTACGCGTAGAATGGGCAGCAAACAAGGTATTCGTTGTGCTTCGCCTCTTCGAGAATTGTTGTCGAATATTCACTCTAGCCAAGTCGGGCAGAAAGAGGTAACAGAACATCTGCTCCGTCCCCTTCCAGAAGAGCCGAAGGCGTCCCCCCGCGACCCAAGCGCCATATACCTAACCCTTCACGGGACCCTCTTGCCATTCGTACACTCGTTATCTCTGGCCTTCCTGCCGTGGATTCAAAGGGCCTGTGGAAGAAATTTCGCAAGTACCAGGGTGCTGAGGAGGTGCAATGGCCCATCAAGGGTGACAATGGCGTTGAGGACGTATCGTCAGGTTCGTGGTCACGTCCTTACGCTGGGTATCGGTACTCATCCCCCGTTAGCCCATGTGTTGTTTTCCTCTCCTGTTACAGCGCAGGATGCAGTGAAGAAACTGCACGCTCATGTCTTCAAAGGCGCACTGCTTTCTGTCACCTTGAAGAAGCATCTCGAGGCTAGAGCCAAACTACCTCATGCATCCGCCCCGATACCAAGCCGCGCAAATCGTCTCATCGTACGGAATCTCCCTTTCGATATGACCGAGCAAGATTTGCGCGCAATCTTCCTCCCCCATGGATCAATATATTCCATCGACATTCCTCGAATAGACGTGGGCAGCCACGTTAAGGCAGAGGGTGACGAACCGTCCCTACCCCCGCGCGGCAAGGGTTTCGCATTTGTATGGATGTGGAACAGGAAGGAGGCAGAAACGGCTCTTAACGCCTGCAACGGAATGCAAGTGCGCGCAGATTTTGCTAGCGATCTCGTCAAGGACAAACAAAAAAGGAAAAAGGCTCGCAGAGAAGAGAAAAAGCAAGCCGAGGCGAAGGAGAAGGAGGTCCACGATGATTCTGGGAGGACGATCGCAGTAGACTGGGCGCTGAGCAAAGATAGATGGGAGGAGAAGAAAGACATGAAGGATGCGACAGAGTCAGACCCCCAGGGCGACCAAACAAGCGACACCGATACTGAAAGCTTGCAGACTTCCGCTGATGAACCGGACGAAAATGATGATGGAGAAGGATCCGCGATTGATGTGGATCAAAAGCAGACAGGAGAAGACGTCAGCGACGAAGAAAAAACGAAGGGGAGGCCTAGTCTACCGCAGCCTGAAGCCGGGACAACCCTTTTCATAAGGAACCTGCCTTTCGTCGCGACAGAGGATGAGCTACGAATACTGTAAGCTCTGGCTTTGTCCAGCCAGCGCATTTGCACTCATACTGAATTTTGTGACTCTAGGTTCCGTAAATTTGGACCCTTACGATATGCCCGTATCACTGTGGACGCTGCAACCGGTCGATCGCGTGGCACTGGTTTTGTCTGCTTCTGGAATCGCGCCGACGCCGACAGCGTGGTCGAGCAGAGCAACATGATACGCGCTGATATGTCTGGAGCTGCTGAAACAACATTAGTTCGTTCATATCGCAATTGCCTTTCCCCGCAGTTTAATTGAGGTCGTTGGCAGCCCAAAAAGAATCCGTTCGCCATGGCGTCTATACTGACCCCGGATCCATCCGCGGCCTCTGCACAGAGCCTCGTGCTGCATGGACGAACACTAGACGTTGTTCAAGCTGTAACACGTGAGGAGGCCGGAAAACTTAAAGAAGCTGGTGAGAAAGCGCGGGAAAAGGCGGACAAACGCAATATGTATCTCCTTCGTGAGGGCGGTGAGTTTCTCGGATTTTGTTGGTCTTTACCGTCGACGCTTAATTACTCCAACAGTAATACTCCCAAGTACCCCAGCAGCAGAAACACTCTCGTCAGCGGAAGTTCAGAAACGTGCAGACTCATATAATGCCCGCCGTGCATTATTGGGATCAAATCCATCGTTATATGTCTCCAAGACTCGCCTAAGCATTCGACAGATTCCGACCTTTGTGACAGAACGCATGCTGAAACGCCTCGCCACGCATGCCATGCAAACCTTCGACGAAGAGGTCACGTCGGGCAGCCGTACGGGTCTAAGTGAAGAGGAAATGGCACGAGACCAACATGTGTCTGAAGGGGACAAAACTCGAAATAAAGGAAAAGCGATTCCACGTGTGCGCCAAGCGAAAATCGTGCGCCAGGCAGACCGTGTCGACCCACTCACTGGAAACGGGCGCAGCAAAGGGTATGGGTTCTTAGAGCTGCGCGAACATGCGGACGCGCTCCGCGTCTTGCGGTGGGCAAACAACAACCCCGACGTTCCGCCGTTGTTTGCGAAATGGTGGCCGGCGGAGCTCGCGGAATGGAAGAAGGATGCTGATCCTGCGCGTTTGAAGCGGATCACTGAGACGGAGAATGACGGAAATGCTCCTAAGCATTCAAAAGGCTTCCTTATTGTTGAATTTTCAATCGAGAATGTGCAAGTCGTGCAACGACGTGCTGCCCGCCAGAATGTGGTGAGTGTCACTCCTCCTGCCTGCACCTTGTGTCCAATAAGAGTCATGGAATACGTCTAGGGAGATGCCGGGGCGAAGAGGAAATCGTCCCCGTCGGAGGGTGATGATGATAATGAGCGGCCTACGAAGAAGCGGAAGGTTTTCGCAGAAGGGGTCACCTCCGAGGCTAAGTCTGCTTTGCGATTGCGACGCGATGTTGGGAGCGCAAGAAAGGACAAAACCCGGAGGAAGAATAAGCCGAGATGATAGCAGGGGGATTACTACTGGGAGAAGGGATGGGTACATGCAGACGTTGCTTGTCAAGAATCTCTGATCACGCGGTGATGAACTACGTTGTGCCAGGGTCGGCCCATAAGCAGGTCCATATGTCTCATGGAGTGCTCTATGTGGACTTCCAATTTCAGGCATATATTCTGTCTCTGCTCTACGTTTGTCGCTCTGAGAAAAGGGAATTAAAATAATTGTGGATGTCGCCAACTACACTGCGTCACGGTGACTTACTGCGACTTCGCGCATACGCCTCTCTGCCGACCATCTATCCGGTAGTTTTACTAAGATCCTTCCACAAGTACATTATACTTGCGAAAGCAGCATAGCAGTACACTGCGCTATGGTATCACTTTGTAACGCGATAGATTCTATTGGTGAAGTTCCGTATATCATGTCGGGTAAGAACGAGTCTAAAAACGTAGTCCAAACTCGAAAAGATTATTGCAAGGCATAGCGCTATGCGAGGTATTCACGAGTTAAGATAACACAAAACATCACGCCGAAACGATAAGTTGCATTAATCGGCTGTGCATCTGTGCCTCCACGAGCCATGGTTGACGATCTTTCTCTGCGACTAAGGTCGCCGCGGTCATGTCCTCGTAACCCGAGCTTATGCCCTCTGGACCCGATGACAAACGCGACTTCGTGAGTACAATGCGTTCCAGGCTGGGGTTCTCGCTCGCAAGGAGCAAAGAAGATTCCCATGCCGGAGGCAAGGGCGTGCGTAAAACCCGCAACAAAGGTGAGCGGGACAGAGCCAGAGCAACAGCAGACGGCCGACCCCAGGGCGTGGGCGAAAACAGAAAACGAGGTTCAATCTCCACGGTCTCCTAAAATGGGGCATCAGCGACGGGTAATGACGAACGGGGGATAAAAGGGGATTGCAGAGTCGAAAGGGCATACCAGGTTCGGCCAACGCCTGATCGCGTCGGCTAACGTGCTGGAGACATCGGCGGAGTGGAGGAATATGACGTGTCCGAGACGCACGGACAGGTGACGTACGGGCACCGCGGCGAGGGGTTCCTCTTCGTCGCTACCCGCGAGGCGTCCGCTCACCCAGGGAGGGTTGATCGAAAAGTCCAGCGTATGAAGGGATCCGTTGGCGTGGCCGATGGCGCGAAGGACGAGCTGTAGCGACAATGCCGTGACTGTCGAATACAGGTGGTGTACATGACGAACGAGTGCGGGTCGTTCGAGGAGAGTTCGCCGTATGAGATCGGCGCCGGAGGAGGATTTGAGTAGGAGGGCGCGGTATAGAATGGGGAGTCCGATGCGATAGAGCGTGTGACAGGTCAGAAGGGACCGTGAGTCTGGAAGGGATAGTCGAGGTTGTAGTGGTGGGACTGTCAACTCTAGGATAATGGTAAGTAATTCCTCGGGGAGACCAAGCAATGGCATGGTCCGCGAGTGTGCTGGTCAATCGTGGTCAACCTTTAGGGTATTAAGCGCGGTCTTCAAGGCAACACCGCTATTTTAGTACCGTGACACAAACCAACCTGACAAACAAGCGCACAAATTCACTCACCCTGGGCGTCCCGCAGCAGTCCCGCAGCAAACGAGTCACCGAGACCCGTTCGCTGTAGCTGCGCACGGGTCAACAATATAACCAGCAGTGGGACTCGCGTTTGAAACACAAAGCTAATGCTGTGACATGATGGCACCCAGCTCGTTCCGAGTCGATCGGATCGACGATGGTCGCATGGTTCTCTTCTCCGGCTATAGGCTATAGTCAATGTATGTCCACTACATCGCGCGGTGCCTACAATGAGGGAATAGGAACTTGGGGAGCGCGAAAGAACAAAGTGTGACAGGGTGGAAGAGATGGGCACCGATTTGTGAAATACAGCAACAGGCAATGGCTCGGAAGAACCTGAAAGGCCGGAAGGATGCAAAGCAAGTAAATCATGGTGAGGAACATGTTCTATTTGTACATCTGCCACACGGTGAGGGAAGCCTGATCCCAATTGGGCGACCGATTACTGTAAGGACTGGATCCATATGATGGGTCACACTATCATGCCTACAGTAGAATTAGGAAGGTAAGATTTCACGGACATTGCTCTCAAACTTCGGCTCAACACGGGACAAGATTTCGACCGATTCATTCTGGAAATAAATTTGTCACATTTCCTGTGGTGAATGAATGAATCGCGCGCACCCAGAATCGTGTTTGCATTGCAGCGCCTTCGTCGCTCAAGACATAGTCGCTGACTTCTTCGAGCTCTGCCTTACTCACGTAGGCACCGCGTAGCTCAAATTCACGCCCGACGCCACCGATGGCGGCCCACACCACTTGTCGTGAGCCTTCTTCACTTGTGCGGGCCAGGAGAGCCTCCGCGACGCGGTCGAACATACGAATGATGAAAGGTAGGTGTCGTCTCAACTCAGACGTGCAATAGCCCGGGTTGACGGTAGTCACAATCACCGGCGAGTTTGCGGGCAACCTTTTGGTCAATTCCCGGATGAAGAAGACGTTGAGAACTAAATGAATACTTCAGATTCGGCGAGCTGCGAGAAAATTGGGGTGTTACAGACGTTTCGTAACCTCGTATCTGCCAATCATGACCCTGCAGGTTGAAGTTACTACCACTGTCAAACAGGTAAACGAATGACACACCGACGAGTACAGTGTTCCTTGTCGCAGAGTTTTCGAAGTATATTCTCGCTTTCTACTTCTTTCTTGGACAACTTCGCCCAGTGATGAACCTCGCTCGAAACAATGACAACTCGTGGGTTTGGTGATGTTCCGGATGAAGCCGCTCTCAGCAGGCATGGAAGCAAAAGGATGGTTAACAGCATCGCAGAGAGGTGGTTCACTTGAATACTGCCGGCGCAATCTACAACGCAACTTCGATCACAGTCAAAGACGAACTCACCACTGTTCCCAGCCATCACCGGTAGCAGAGTACTTGAACATCGCAACCGCCGCATTGTAAACGAGGATGTCTATTTGCGAACCATCACGAGTGAACGTGTCCGCAAATGCTGATACGGATGCAAACTGAGAGAGGTCGACGATTGCGAGCTCGGCACCCTTGAAGCCGGTGGCTTGAATGGCTTGACAAAGAGTCAGACGACACGAACTCCGCTCCGCTACAGTCAAGTCACTGCGACCACTTACCCTCGAGCGCAGCACGACCCTTCTGTTCGCTGCGGCATCCAAGAACCAACCTTTTCGGGTTCATTGACGCAAAATGCTTTGCAGCTTCGAAGCCTATTCCGACGTTGGCTCCTACTACGACAACGGTCTTGCCAGTAAGATCCGTGTGTTCCACGGGTGCGACCTTCCAACGTTGGTCTCGGATGAGCTTGAGATAAGTGAGTCGTCCCATGATATCAAACAGATGAAGGGAAGTCTTTGTGGATAGTCCGGATATATGTTATATGAGATGCGCCACGAATCCGTCAGGCAACTTGGAAACAATTAGAATTAGAGCACGTTCGGCGGCCGCGGGTCTGAGATGGTAATCTGAGTTGCGCGACAGATAACCCCAGCCAATTCACGCAGATAGCATGACCGACACCTGTATCACGAAGTCCCTGGCATACGTAGGAGCCACCGCTTGTGCTGGCACATGCAGACAACTTATATTATCATCAAGAGGATATTGGATCCAGGGCGGGGGCTATAGTATCCAATAACACACCGCCAAAGTATAACACAATCCGGCAAAGGAAGTCATATCAACAGAATTGTCTCGAGGCGTACTCTATTTGACCGCCATATAAGGTACAGTCGCGGTCTCACTGCCGAGCTATATCGTATGGAAGACCTTCCATATTATAGATGACAAAATTTCACGCTTGTCATGTAACGACGCCAATGTTAGACTATCAGATCGATTCATTTAGTATAGTATGTATCATCGGCACTAATTCGACAGCCGGACAAATTATACAAACTTTTGCTAGAACTTCCACGAGACCCCAAATCCCACCGTAATCATGTGAGTCCTGACGAAGATGAAGTAAGAGCTTTCATATCTGGGAGCCTGAGACTGATCACTCCCATGTAATTCAAGACCGACTTATTATATTATCCAGCACAGATAGCACCGCGCGGACTGTACTGTACCTCCAACATTCGAAATACATTCTCTAGGTAATGCAACTCCGAAAACTCGATATCCGCATGTCTAGTGAAGGTCGATTGGTACAAGATGCAGTGCTACCAACACCTGAGTAACCACGGTTCCAGTAACAACACCTTGACAAGCGACCAGGAGTTTGTTCTGGAACACGACCTTAGTAACGTCGATGACTGCCTGGAGAAGGCAGAAGACGGCCCGGCTGTACAAAGACGTTATTGATCGCCACATATCAAGCTCAAGGCACTTACATTACGATGGGCAAAATGTCAAGAAGTTCTTTCAAATCTACCACGACATTTACCACGAGTCGAATGGCGTCGAATACGGCGTCCACAATTGGGCAAAGGAGACCAAGAACGTCATCTACCGTGAGCACAACGTCGCCCGTTCCTTCGAGGATTTCCTCAACGGGTTTGCCAACCAAGTCATCGACATCCTTGGCGGCATCGCCGAGGATCTTCTCAACACCTTCAAAGATTGCCTTGAGATCAAGGTCAGCTGCAGTTTGACCTGTGAGGTCGGCTGTTGTACGATTAATTATACGTTATTTGTTAACAAGGAGTTCTTACCGACGGGGCCCAACGCGACGTTGAGCTTCACAGTCACAGCACTGAGGACAGTTGCAAGCGTCGGGGTATCCTTATCACGTGCGGCAAGGTCCGTGGCACGAGCATCGACACCAGTACCACGCTGGAAAAGTGGTACTGCCTGGGTGAGTGTACCCAGAGCCAGGGCAGATAGAGTAGCGATTTTGGAGAAGGAAAGCATTTTTCAGAATAAAAGAGTGACGAATTGAGAGAGTGTGGGTATTTGGATGAGGGTTGTGCGGAAGAGCAAGAAGAAAACGGCTGTCTGAGGAGAACCGATGGAGGGCTCATT
The DNA here is from genome assembly GCA_003316435.1 of Russula virescens. Lineage (NCBI taxonomy): Eukaryota > Fungi > Basidiomycota > Agaricomycetes > Russulales > Russulaceae > Russula > Russula virescens. The sequence continues at coordinate 17,078 of QFEY01000771.1, read as the reverse complement.
TTCCTGACGTGAGGGATTTTATATCTCCTTGTGCAGGCCCTGAACCAAGCGAGACGTAAACGGGCAGCATCCGACGAGCACATGCAAGTGGAGGTACGGTACTGTAGTCAGACATTTCGGTTGAGTGAGGAAGCCTCATCAGTAGTGAATTACGGTAAATTGCATCATGACCGCAGTTGACGTACTGAGCGCTGTCATCCGTGTCCGATCAGTTGGCCCAACAGGCCGATCGCACTTAACTGAATACTTTGCCAGTGACGCGTCGGCCTAAAAAAATGTCAAAACAGACCATTGGGGAACTTTTGCTATGATTCATTGTACCGTGTGGGCTCGCTACGGTTGGTTGACGAGCATCTCACGCGTGGAGAATGGGGGTGGTTTAAAAATGGTTTCTCATTTGACGAGCGGGAATGATGCTACTGTACCAGCACTGACGAGATCAAAGTGGACGGATGATCGGTGTTATGAGCGGATCTTCCATGTTTCACGTCGATCGTCAAAGTTTACGTCGATTGCGCTAACCTTGAATAGCCGCCCTCGTTCACCATGCCGCCGTAGAGCAAGTTGAGCAAGGCCAGTGAGGTGAGGAAATTCGAGATTGCTCAGGCCAGGCCAGTAGCATTGCTACATTGTGATTGAGAGGTCGGGCGACAGGAGACTTTTCCTCTCTCCGGTAGGGATTCGCAAGTCCACTTCGTCGAGTTCACGGAGAACAAGAAGGCAAACGTACTTGTCACGCGTACTAAGTTACTTCAAGTTACCCGTCCGAGCAGATGACAAGCGATGGAGTGTGAATGGAAATTTTCCAAACGCTTGACCATTTTTGGGAAAACCCGCGCGCCAATAGCCACAAGTGGGTCGTAATGGCGTCAGCCGTAGGCGTAAGTACAGAGCTGGTGGCGCTCGTCACGGTGAGAAGGTGCTTATGTCACTAAATTCTAACCTGCGGTAATTACGAAGCCTCAGGCCTCAGCACCGCACCAATTTCCCCCCGCAAATGGCCGTACGATATGTATTACGTCGGGTAACGGGTAAGCAGGAGAGCGCGTTTCTCAGTCTACTGCTACAAAGTGCCTGTGTTCTGCTGCTCTGACCTCGGGCTCTCAACCATCCGATTCTATGCCAGTAGAGGTCAAACCTTGTACAGGAGGCATCCATGGCCAGAGAAGTTGGAGGTGCAGTGTAGGCTGTGAAGTGACTACTCCACAAAAATGAATATGCAATACAGTACCATCAACGCCGCTCCACTACGACAATGTACTTCTCTGTCGCCAGGGGTAGGATCAAACCGTCAAACTATCACCACTTGCTCCACTCAAAAGGCTCCACACCTTCAGCCGTAGATCAGGTCAGGGCGAAAATGTACTTAGCCATGCCTGATGATGCCTCGCACTACGATTCTCGTTAGTTTCAGTCTGTTTACGAAGACAGTGGAGTCATCCAGATGCTACTGTCACCTGATTGTCACACTTTTCTCTGACAAATGACAGGGTCATAATGCCGATCGGACCTCTCCGCGGACAGGTGTTCCTGGCGCCTCCCCTATCCAGCAATATACAGCGATTCCCAGCACTTCGGAAGTTGGGCATGTGATCCCTTCCATCTCTGAGCCCCTCGTAGGACTTTCCCGTGACTCCCGCGCTTGTCCCGCCCTTGGCAACCTCCAAACGACGCGACTCAACACGAACTCATTGTTTCACACGTCGAGCTCGTCGTCTCCGACAGCGAGCACGCTCCCCTGCTCTTCATATTACATAAATATATAACATATATATATGGTTGAGACCAGAATAGTTAGCAGAATACGAATATAGGCTTAATATGCGGAAATTCAGACGTTCCTGGGGTACGCGCTTCCAAAGGAGAGGAACCGGACTGGCTAAACTGTCGTTCCGAATTACCGGATGCTCGCATGACGTCCGTGACTTCCAACGTGGGTGTAACGCCTTCGGCAACCTCCAGACGACGCGACTTCCCACCGAGCTCATTGTTTCCCACAGTGAGCTCGTCGTCTCCAACAGCGAGCACGCTGCCCCCCTTTTTATTAATTAAATATATAACATATATATACCGTTGAGACCGTAATAATTAGCTCAATACGAATATAGACTTAAACATTTGAAAATATTGAAGCTCTCGGGGCACGTGCTCCCTGGGAGACATAAGACCGGGCCGGCTCAACTGCTCATGTGTTACAAGCTCTGGCCCTGGTCCCCCAGTGGACCCTCACCGCATCCCCACCTGTACCCTTGACTGTACCTCCCAGTTAAACCTCTGGGACTCACTACCCTTCGCCCCTTCTCCAGAACCCTCACATGATCTGTCACATAACAGATCACATGTCTTGTCAGGTGACCAGTCACATGACTGGTCAGGTGCTGCATCAGGTGATCAGTCACCTGATTGATCACATGTCACATCATGTGACTTCTAGAACCTTCTGCTACGTTCTCCTCCTCATTCTTTCTATTACTGTACTGATTACTGTTCCTTTGTCATTGCACCTGTTCTCATGACTTGTCTACTATACTGTGACTCAGCTCGACGTCATCTGTTTGTCAGATTACTTACTGATTGTCTTGTAATTCATTAGCTCGCTTACTGTACTCTCTGTCACTCGCTGATTCATTACTTACGAATCTCTCTTGTCTGATTACTTGATTACTTGACTGATTACTTGGCATTACTGATCACACTTAGTCAGCTTAGTTAACCACTTAGCAAGACTGATTTGTCATCTAGTAATGCACTTGTATTTATACTCGCGCTAGTACTGAACTTAGGCCCTAAGCCTGAGTTAACTCAGTTTTCGTCTCATTGCTCTTATCCTCCTGTGTGCACATCCAAGGCCCCCTTCTTCTCTGAAACATTTACTCTTGACTTGTGTTCATTCGCAAGTCGTCCGGAGCTTATTGATTGAGCTATATCAATCAACTTGCCTGTGCACTACCTGTCCCGGACCTTCCCGGCCCGGTCTCCTGCCTAATTAGGCATTACGCGACTTCACTCGACTAAGGACCACATTCAGTTCTATTACAAGACTCCCTGACGCATAGGTTGAGTTCTACTCCCTCTGCTGATCTACTTGAATACCAGAACTTTACTTATCGCTATCGCGATAACGATCCCGAGACGGATCGTAGCATCATGCGCCCTTGCGCCATCGGCAATCTCTGGACGATGCGACTTCCCACCGAGCTCATTGTTTCCCACAGTGAGCTCGTCGTCTCCGACAGCGAGCACGCTGCCCCCCTTTCTATTAATTAAATATATAATATATATATACCTTTGAGACCGGAATAATTAGCTCGATACAAATATAGATTTAAAATTTGAAAATATTGAAGTTCTCGAGGCATGCTTCCCAGGGACATGGGACCGGGCCGGCTCAACTTATTACTCCGAAGCCAATGAGAGATGTCTCACGTGTCATACATTCGGCAACCTCCGAACAACGCGATTCACACCAAGCTCAGCTCATCATTTCCCACAGCTCATCATCTCCGACCGGGCCGGCTCCACTCACAGGAGTGGATGTGTGAAGTCCCGCTCGCCGCTTCTCCCCGAATAAATATATAACATATATATACTGTTGGAACCGGAATAATGAGCAGAATATGGATATGAACTCAAATTTTGAAAATTCTGAAGTTCCTGGGGCATGCACTTCCCAATTTGACAGCATCCTGCACTATGTTGGCACTTCGGCTACTTCTGAACAACTTTGGGGTTGGGCTCCAGCAACTCACTGCCGCCGTTGCATTAATACATTAATACACATATAACATACACACATATATTTGTATTGATAAGAACATGTAATCTCAATTTAATATGTAGGAGGAAGGAATAGGGATGAGGATGGGGATGGCCTGGGGAGCCTTGATGCGTCAAAAGTTAGTGTTGGCAGTTGGCAACAAAAGCAGGCAAGTTACAGAGACGAGAGCACTGCAAAAGATCCAGTCAGAAGGGTTAGAAAGCGAGACCGGCTCAGGAGATTACCAGACAGTCCAAGCGAAGCGGGGGTTATCAGTGGTGACATCGAGAGAATAACACCAAGTGAGAGGCCTCCGGAGTATCGGGGAGTGAGGAGGGGATGTGGGGATCGACTGACTTGGGATGACTGACGTGTCTCTGAGCATGTGTGATGCTGAATGGGAAGCCTCTGCGGTATCAGTAGCGAGGAGGGGTACGTGGGGATTGACTGACTTGGGACGACCGACGTGTCCTTGAGGAGTGGTACCTGGAGTGCGAATGGCGGAACCAAAACAGCGCTACAAAAGATCCAGTAAGACGTGTAGAAAGTGGGATGGTCCAAGGAATTCTTGTTGGATGCGAGCTCGATAATTGCACGACGTTGAGGGATCGATGTTGAGCTGCCACTCCAGGTTGGAGCACATCTTCTGTTCCACCTGGCTGATACCCAAGAGTACGCAAACGCCCCCTGTACGATGATACACCACGACTTGTTGAAGTACTATGTGTCGTCATAGGTAGTCTTCGAATGTTGCCTGAGCTGCAAAGAGTGTCAACATGATACTGCGATAAATACCCCTCGTGCGTGTGAAGAAGGAAGTGATATATAGAGGGGGGGGACCGACCTGCTCTATCCAGTGTTTCCTGTTATGTGTACTGTGATCCCACCACTGGGTGCGAGGTATCCGACGGTGCCTCATCATAAGGAGTGGCATCATTTGTGCGATTATTTGGCCTGTGCGCATCGGAGACGTCAAATTTACGATGAGGTTACTGAGACGGAGGATAGCAAACGTAGTGATTCGCCAGACATTGGGTTTGAAGGAATATTTTTCGCATGAGGAACGGTGTTATGGACGAGCTCATAGCATTTTTCGTATTCCTTTACAACATTCTCCTTGGATGGCACATAGTTACTCGCCGCTACCCAACCTGCTTCTGTGAGGATCAGACCTCCATTAGGATTGCCGAGCTGCTCTGCATTTCAGATACGAATAAAACAGAAACAAGCTAGTGAGTAGGAAAGGATTCTCGGCACCGACTATACTGCAATGTGCGCAAGCGTGTCCATCATCTGCGATAATTCATCTTCTATTACTTCGTCATGCAATTCATCTTCGTCGTCGATGGCATCCTCATTACTGTGGTTGTCCTCCCCTGCCGTTGCAGCTGTATTAAAGGAGGAAGTAAGCTTTTAGCAGGTGGGAGGATGTATAGTAGCAGCAAAGACTTACAATCATCACACGGCGTAGGGGAGGGGGAGAGGGGAGAGGCGGCAACAGTGAGAGGCGAGCCACTATACCCTGGAAGGTTCGAAATTTGGGCTAGGCGCATACGAAGGCGATTGTTAAGGTCCTTGCGCTGCATCTGCACAACCTTTAGGTGAGCAGCGAACGCAACATCTTGGCCTTCATTAGCAGCAACGGCCTGGGATAGCTCGGCGTCTTCAGCGTCAACCCAGGCCTTCACACGCGCAACCTCAACATTGCAGCGGTGTATCTCCTCCTTGGCACGCTCGAGCTTGAAGTATTTGTTCGCTGCCTGTCTGTTGGCGAGGATGGCCCATGGTTTTGAGAGGAGGTTGTGATCTGTGTGTTTGAGGATTTCAAACTCTGAGAAGTTACAGTAATCCACGACTTGCGTGTATTCAAGATGGGGGCGAGGCGGCTTTTGTAAGGGTGCTAAGGCATTGTAACAGTCGATTGCATTGCGAATCGCCGTGCAGCGGCGTGAGAGCGCCTGCGCAATGTGTTTACGCAGCTTATAACCTAAAGGCGGTGTCGGCAGCATCTTGTAGAGAAATGGACTGCATACCTGAGCCGGCCAAGTTTGCTTTGTCTAATTCCATGAGCCTGCTCACAACGAGTCCTTGCAGCTCCTCGACAATGCGAACAAACTTCCTGTTTCCGACATATTCAAGGGTTTTCTGGTACTCTGGATCACTTTTCTGCCACCGTTCCTTGATCCCTATTAATCGCTCAATGTTGTCGACCATATGCGCTGCGCGCTCTCTTCGCATCGCAATGAGCCTTAGCTCCCTCTCAATCACTTCATGCTTGCTTCTCCTGACAACCTCGTCAGCGAGATTGGCCGCAAAGTCATCCTGTGTGAGGGTCAGGAATGGATCAATGTCGTTGATCTTCGCCCTGATGGTGTTGTACCGTTCGCTATGCACAATGCATGTAATTAGTTGCATAGATAGAAAGCAAATTGAAAAAGACTTACTCGATCGCAAAATAGTTCTCCATAGCCTCCACATATGAGGCCTTTAGTGTCAATTCCTCCGGCTCCTTATGCTTCGCAACAGAAAGAAATTTAGTCTCCTCCTCGTGCCAGTGCAAGAAGTCGGCGGTGGTAAATGTTGTCCTGGTCTCGAACACCTTGAGCTCCCGAGTGAAATTGAGCTGCACGTCCAAGGCCTGCTTGTAGTTTTGTAGTAAAAAGGTTCCTAAAATGCCATAAGTCCACGCAGCGAGGAAGCAACGGAAATAGACATACCCAGTGACACATATCGATCCTCGTTTACCTGTTGCACATGTAAGTCAATCAATTGCGCCCAATGATAGCTGGACGAGTGCCGAATATTGTGTGCCGTCCTATTGAGACTTGAAAAGAACCTCTCACAAGTTGAGAGGTCTTCAAGCCCAAAACCGGTCCGGTAAAGAGGGTGGTATGATAACTGACAAGAGCGCTTGTGGGCCCAGCAATGGAAAGCGTCGACGACACATTGAAGATGTTTCCGGCCCACTTCGCCTCCAAGGGAACTGTTGCGAAGAGTGGTCTCGAGCGTGCAGTTGATGTCGTATCCAAGGCCTTGATCCTCCCCGAAGACCTCCAAGATTGTTGCAACAGCCGCAAGTGCGTGCTTAGCCCTATGTAAGGACAGTCAGATACGTACATAGGTAAGAAAGGCGAGACACTTACATTTCTGCAGACTGCACGAACTCAATCAAAAACTCGACAATGCCATGCCGACACAGGCAGGCAAACACACCGGTTTGCTCAAAGACCTCCTTCGATGCTGGTGGGAGCTCCTTTGAATTTGCAGCCTTCCAATTGCTGCCACAGCGGTCATCGCCTTTGTCCTGCGAGGCCATGGCATCCGGGGTGTCCCTTTGAGCCCTCTGCGCAGCTGTGTGGGACTTGACCTCATCCTTGAAACTCTCTACGAAGTCACGGGGGAGGATATATTCGCTGGTGAAGATGCGCTCATCGCAGGTACCTGCCATCTTGTCGCGTTTTTGAGAGTCACACCCATCGATGGCATGCATCCGTGCAGGAACGAGGGGTTCTTCATGCGGTTGCTAAAGAGAGGAAATGAGTCACAGGTCCACCAAAACAGAAAGAACAGCGCGATAGAAAACCTACCGCAAATCCACAAGCAGGGCAGGTGTACTTCATTTTCCAAGCAGGGGATACACAACCGAGTGCTACATCCACCCTTTTTTGTAGCCTGCGCTGTATGTCGCAAAAGATATCGAAGGCGTGCGAAAAATGCTGTTCGAGGGACTGAAGATGTTCACACTAAACCAGTTGTCATTTGGATATAAGATATAATGCGAAAAACGTACCTGTTGGAAGGCACATATAGCCTTGACGAATCCTTGAACGCCGATGCTCGGTTGTCGGTGGCAAAGATGATAAAAAAGGGTGAGGAGGTCGATGGAGAATGCACACTTGGGGACAATAGGGGTTCCTGCGATGAGCCCGAGATGCATGAGAGAAATATTAGGGTTTTCATCCCTATGTTGCCGCACAGTCATTGTGTGAATGCCACTGGCTGAAAGAGTGAGGTCAGTAATGAGATACGGTATTTGGCATATACGAACCCTCAAGGCCAAGCACAGAAATCAACCAAGTGTGGTCAGATTCCATCTCGGGGCGGGGTGCACGGTTGCATTTCCATTCAAGGTATGGATCGACAAGGCATGGCACAATGGCCTCCCACTCTCGCTCTGCGGCGCGGCGGGATAGAAGTTGTGACCGGGCTGCATAAGTGGGCTTTCTACTGCCAGAAAAAGCCCTACAGTTGGATCAGAGATTGGGTCGGCAACATAATAAATATGGTTTCATATGTTATGAGCGCTGCCATCTGTTTATATGCCTTGTGGCCCTCCTCAGCAACGAAATCGTCCTCTATGACATCCTCCCACTCATTTAACAGAGGGTCAACGTCCATATAATCGTTGTAGCTGCCGGAGACATCAGGAATGATGGTCCAATCCATTGCGCCGGGCGACTTGTTTGCCATAATGCCCGACTCCGCAATTGCTTGGCGCAAAAGTGTGATGGCACCTTTGATAAAGCTATGAAAGCATCAGTGATTATACAAATGTATTACCAGGACTTACGGTGCTCCTCGTTCTTTTTTCTCTCATCGAACTGTCTCTTATGCTCGCCAACTTGAGACAACTTGAGAACTTTTTTTGATACAATTGCGCCCTTGCCTCCAAGATCGCGCCCTAAATAATGCCTCGTTGTTGAGGATGTCAGTTTTCTTTGAGGGCGGGAAGCGCGGGAGCAGGCAGGCATGGTGTAGAACAACAACGATATTGCGGCACGTAAGAATGTAAAAACCAGTAAACAAACCTCGCTCACATAAGCCTCCACAGGAATGCGCTCAGCGTTCCGACTTGGTGGCCAGGGCATCGCGTCTGCCAGGGAGAAGTTTTGCTACTTCTCTGCGAAGACAACCCCCCTTTTGTTGTGTTGAGACGTGCAACCTCGCAAGGCATGCATGGACCCGAGGTTGTGCACGCAAGGCGAGCGCCTCGTGCGCCTTGTGTGGGAGTGCCTGCGGCCTTTGTGTCTTATTTTTCGAGTCCATAATATTGCGCCTCGGTACAGGACCACACGTAGCACTGTTACATACAAGTGGTGAACGGTTTAATACACAAGAATACACTGCCTAGCTGCAGATGGATAAGGACTGGGTCTGGTGAAATCGTGGACGCGAGCTTGAAAGTCGCACAATGTCGATACCTTGACGTTGAGCTGCCACTCCGGGTAGGAGCAAGTCTCCTCCAGGAGCGCAAACATGCCCTGGCCCACGATACATCACAACTTGTTAGAGCAAATGTTGTTGCAGATTATCCTAGAGGTAAACATGACTTGGAGGACGTAGATAAGCGGGGTACTGCCAATAGATGATCCAGTTGGGTGCCAGGAGCGCAAACATGCCCTGGCCCACGATACACCACGACTTGTTAGATTAAGTGTTGTCGCAGATTATCTTGGTGGTAAGCATGAAGACATAAATAACTGGTGCGCCGAGGACACCTTGGCCACAAGAAAACAAGCCACCGAACGTAGGAGAAGATACTGTGCCGTGAAGGTCACAGATTGGTGGAGCTGTGTCCGGTGAAGGGCGTTGCCAATAGACAATCCAGTTGGGTGCCGAGGTGATAGAAGGCGGTACCGAGAGAGGGAGGACGTTCGGGTATGCAAAGAGATGAGCGATGAATTTCACCGACTGCTCGAGCTGTGTCCGTTGAAGGGTGCAGCTGATAAACAATCTACCCAAGATGTTGGGATGGTAGAAGGTGGTGCCGAAGACTCAGAAGGGAGGACGTTCGGGTGTGCAATGATTAACGCGGAAATAGTACATAGCATTCGGACGTGCAACGATTAACGCGGAAATAAATAGTTGGTGTCCTGAGGACACCTCGGCCACAGAAAATGAGCCTTCAAACGTTGAAGGAGATTGACTCGGAGTGCCGCAAATATCACCCACTGGCGGAGCTGCATCTGACACAGTGTCCAAGTCAATGACGCTGGGTTTCAATCACGATGGCAAGGCCCAACTGGTCTGCAACTTCGCTACAACATGTGATTGCAGTACCCACACTTGCGATGCCAGATATCAGGCCTCGCTTTTATTTATGCGACCTTCTGGGTAGTAGACGATGAGGCAATCTCAACTATATTATGAATATATGTGTGTATAACCGCTACCACTGTGACTCGGAGGGCCCGCAAGCCATGTGCATGTGCGATGTGCTACCAACTTGAAGGTCACGACGAACCGCCTTCAATCAGAGCTCGCCATGGCATCCCTCTCCCCTCCTCCCTCATTCGTAGCCCCTACCACGAGCCCGCAGACTCCAACTCATTCACTGAGCGACTTATAACGACAGTGGGAAGTTCGCGATCGGCTATCTGGAAAGCCCGGATCAAAGGCTAGCTTGCTGATCACTGCCTCGGAATCAACCACTGGCAATCTCACCCATCGTCCGCCGCTGCCGCCATATTCGACAGCGACACCAGTCACACCACCTCACTACTACTGCCCCAGCACATTGTTGTGCCTTCAAAAACGAACCGTGCCACACAAATGTGCGCAGCACATGGTCGTGCCTTCGATAATGAACTGGGCTACACAAATGCACGCAGCTGACGCATTACCTTCAATTGTGCAGTCGACACTGCGTTCACTCCGGACTTTATCCCTTTAGTTCAATACTATAGATTTACTTTATGTCAATTCTTTACTTGTTTTACATGTTGGATGTATTTTTACCGATGTAACTGGTTTGTACCCCTCGTGCTTTCCCCTGCTCTTCTCTCGTTCTTTCCTTCCTCTTCTTTATCCCATTCCAGTCTACATAGTACAGCTTTAAATGTAAATAGAGTGCTGCTTACGAATATAAAAGGGTGTGGTGCCCTTGATCGACACCATCGAAGCAGGCATTGCATGTTCCCCCCCCTCTCTGTGTGCGCAAATTGCACTACTACTGATCTGAACAGCGAAAACATGTTTATTAAGATGAAAAGAGCACCAATCTAATACTAAGTAAGGAGGGAAAGGAGATGTTTTTCATATCAAAAGTTAGAATAGAAAGGGCTGAAATGGCATCTTAGATTGTCTCAATTAATGCCGTCTCCTTTATCCATAGAAGCCTTCCTTGCATGCTTCTTTTGAGGTGGACCATACACTTGGTCACCATCTGCCACTCGCTGAGCATTGCTGGCCTTCCTAACACCCACCTGCTCTGAGGAGAGATTGACCCACTTACATTCCCCACTTTTGAGTGCATTATAGAGTATAATCGCTTCAGTAGTTGTTATCTTGCCTGGGTTGTGAATAGGACCATTGAGGGGCCATCCAACAAGGTCAACTCCAAGGGCCTCGACAATCTTGTCTTCGTAATGATCATAATTCATTATAATGTTGTCTCGGGGTTGATTCTTGGCTCTAAGAGTGTGCTCTAAGACTGTCATAAGTTATTATCCTGGAAAACATAATAAGACAACATACTTAGGCCATCCAGAATGAGCATTCGACACTCCTTTATGTTTTCCTGCTGTGTTGTCTTTGCAGAGTCTATCACTATCACAGCACATCAATATAGCTACTAGTAGAAAGAACCCTACATACCTTCGTTCAGATTATTGATGGAAGGACTGCAACCTGACACAGAAAATCCTTCCATCTGATATGAGGCGTTGTCAACAGTGTTGTGTCCTATGTTAGCATTTTCAAGCCAATTGGATGCACCCTGTGTTGCAAATGACCCCGGAGCATAGGTGTGTGACATATTGCCACGGCAGAAGAGAAAGAGCATCTCTGTGTTCCATTCACGATTAAGGTCCTGGCACTTTAACACCTCAGTATTTTGTCATAATGACAGAATAAAAGTACATACCAAAGTTACAATGACGTTCACCCTCCCATCTACAGATTTGCTGATAGATTTGTTGCTCCGGTTCTTAACCAAGGTGTCCTTCACTTTGCCTTGATGATATTCTTCAAGGACCATGAGCCTGGCATCCTTCGAGAGTAGCCCATACTCTGCAGAAATACTCTCGCTATTTTTGGGGAGAAACTCTGGAAGCGTCAGCATCTTGCCTTTGGGTTTGCCTAAGAAAGGTTTATATTAATGAAGACCTCTTAAGCATGGTAAGAAAAACTTACCCGCATTCGCGGCTTCGAGCTTCAAGCTACAAAATGCGGCATAGGGCATTGTATGCCCTTTTTTTGCTCTTTTGGGACCCAAAATGCCAGCAAGGTCATGCACATATGATGCCTCGCTGAAAAAAAGAATGGGGGTTGGGCTCAGTTTGTTCATCAAATCACAATGAACTTACTCACCGTCCATGCTTTGTTGCAATGTCGTCGAGCATCTTCATGTAGATGTCAAAAGCATCACTGACTGCACTTGCCAGATCCTCTCGGGCTTCTTTTCGACGCTTGCACGTTTCCGATGACACCACAGGTCTGTTGGCCATGCTGGGAGGATGGTGGGGGGTGGGGGACAAGCTAAAAAAAATCAGTATTTAACTGCGCCTCGTAGCTTGGCAGGCCCATGCCACATTTCAATTGGTCGCCTCTCTGTTGACTGACTAGCCTCCAAATGGCTCATTCTTCGGCTTGACGATTACGTGGTGGTTGAAAATCATGGACAGGATTTCCAGTCATCGAAAATGTGACTAAAATTTTGGCGCACACTGCGGCGCCAACGTCATGCTCAACGCTGACTAAGTACATTTATGCTACTATAGAATAGGTCAGTGGAAGAGCCCTATCAAAAAGGAAATGTCGTACCTATAGTTAAGACTGTATCGAGCATGGTACAGACGACCATCTCATCATGTGTGCCATGCATCGAGCTCTGAGGGGGAGGATGCTATTGGGGACCAAATGTTCCAGGCACTCCTCCGAGTCACATATGGAGGCCGCCCGTATCCCTGACGATGCTCGATCGCATTAAACCGGAGCAAAATCGGCACTGTCAGTTATATGATACCCGTCATTAGTTGATCAAGTGGTGGCACTAATCGGCAAGGACGAGCACACCACCTTGAGCACCCACTCGCATGAATGGGCCCCCACACACTTGCTGTCAGCAGTCAGGCAAAATCTTGCTGGATTCGAGCTTGAAGGTCATGCAACGTTGAGAATGGGAGAAGAGCACTGAAAAGCTGCAACTTAGGGGCATCAGTAGTCAATCCATACATACCAGACAGGTCACGTCGCGTACGCAAATTGGTCATGTGCGATCCTGAATTTTAAAGGACGGAGAGCTAGCGTGCACCAGATGATAACACCAGGAAGTTACCAGACAGCCAGCGTCGCGTACGCAAACTGGCCATGTACAATCATGATTTTGACGGGGGCCTCCAGACTCGAGTCAGCAGGGATAACCTTGATGAATCCATGCCTGTGCGCATTGGGGGGCCATCTGCGGTGACACAGAAGACCTAGGAGAGGTTAAGGTCGAGTAACAGGCGCCCAGGGTATCGGGGGGCAAGAAGGATGGATCCCCTGGTTTTGGAAGAGGGTGAAAAGGCGGATGAGGCAAAGGCACGAGAAAGTGTACAGACCAGTCTGAGTCATCGGGAAGTCATGGCAGTTGTCAAACGTCGAGGAAGGGTAGGGAGGTCACACATAAGATCGGAGGGGCAACCAGGCGCAGGTCTGCCTACCGGGTGAAGGTCTCTGGCCTAAAGTAATATGTCCTTTTGATCTCATCCGAGCAGGGGCTTGACGTTAGAGCGTGCGTACTGAGTAGTGAGCCACATTCGTACCTGCCAGTGCAGTCGCGGTGGAAGTCACGCCTAGGGCGTCAGTTTCGAACGCCACTATGTGGAGTATTTTTCACGTCAGGTTTATAGACGTGTCTGTTCTGAGACGTTTACTTTTGATGGACTAGGCGTGGGGTTGCGGTTATCGCCCGAGTTCAAGTGTTGGATCAAATAGTGCCGGGGAGGACGTCGTCTCTGTCCGGAGGAGATTTATGAAATCACAATAGAGGAGGCTGTTCTACTTGGCGATATGTAGCGTAACGATCAGATAAGGGGGATGGTGCTGCCGACAGTGCTGCTATGTGACGCGTCACAATTCGAATCATTGGGGGAAGATTTCCATGCGCCAGGAGAACACACCAGTCATCGGAAAGGGGCACGTAGAGTCTTCAGAGGAGTGGCAAAGCAAATGGGTTCATCCTCAAGGTGCAGCAGTGGGCGGGCCCCAAACTATTCCACGCACGAGTTGCAGAGAAAGAGTCAGCAATACGCTACTCTGAATCGTAAAAACCGATGGTGGCACATAGGTGAACCATGAAGTATCAAAGCTAGCATTCGAGCCACGCGCTCTGCAGGGCATGGGATAGGATACTGATAGGATACGCACGTTTTATTTATGAATTATTTTCTATTTCTGTGTCGTATTACAAGAACTGTACAGTAACAACGCCACTTTTCCTCGCCCCGCTACCACACCACAGCCAAAGTATGTGTGTGCTCGGTGGTCTCTATTTTTTTTTTTGCATGGCCATACGATTGCCAGATGTACCCTCCTCCTCCAGCATCGCCTTCTACCACCCCAGCATTTCAGCCAGCTAATTTTATTGCCCACGCCCTTCACCAGACATGGCTCCACCAATCAGTGACCTTTGCGGCACTCCATCTTCAGCATTTCAAGTCTCATTTTCTGGTCATCCTTGACGACACGTATCCAAACAAGGCAGCCCTCTGTTCAATTCATCGTTTGTCCCTTTGCATACCCGAACGTCCTCCCTTTCCCGGTACCGTCTTCTACCACCTCAACACCCCAGCTGGATCATCTATTGGTGACACCCTTCACCGGACATGGCTCTACTAGTCAGTGACATTCACAGCACTCACACTATCCCCTCCTATGTCCGATAGCTCATTTCTTGCAGCCTAGGTGACCTCGGCACACCGTTTATCCGTGTCCTCGCGCTTACCTCCAAGATAATCTGCGCCGACACTTACTCTAATAAGTCGTGGTGTATCGTGGGCCAGGGCATGTTTGCACTCCTGGAGGAGACTTGTTCCTACCCGGAGTGGCAGCCCAACGTCGAGGGATTAACGTTGCGCAGTTTTCAAGCCCCCGTCCAGCGAGATTTCGTTGGACCTGGACCTTATCCACCCGTTCTACCTCTATCGCCCCCGCCATCATTCACCCGCAGCAATGTTGACTCTATTTCTACTTCCATACCCTCGTTCATGCCCTGGGTGCCACTGCTTGAAGATGCCCCAGTAACTCCGAATCCGTCAATCCCCATATACCCCTCGTCGTCCCCAGATACTCTGGAGGTCTTTCCCTCGGCCTTAGACTCTCTCGTGTTTCCGGTGTTGCCACGAACGCCTCCTGATGCGCACGAACCTGGATGCGTCAAGGTTGTTTCCGCAGACTCGTCCCCTGAATACTATTGCCCAACGACGCCTCGACTATCCCAAGTCAGCCAATCCCCACATACCCCTCCTTGCTCCCTGCTACCCTCAACCAGTGCCGGTGCCATTCACCCACCGGAGCTCAAATACTCCAAGTCGGTCCATCCTGACATCCTCCTCCTCACTCTCCGATACCCCGGAAGCTTCTCGCCCCGTGTCATTCTCTCCCGCATCAACACCCCACGTTTCTCTCGGGCTGTCTGGTAATCTCCAGAGTGTCCCCAGGTGCGCTTTGTTTTCTTTCTCAGTCTCTCTTTCTAACCCTCTTTACTGGATCTTCTGCAGTGCTCTCATTTCTCCTCTGCCAATTTACCAGCTTTGGCTACCAACCAGCAACGCTCGCTTTCGACGCATCGAGGCTTCCTGCACCAAGGCTCCCCTTCCTCTTCCTGTCAATGTTGAGGCCATGATTGAAGCGCGTCGTACAACAATACATAAAGTTTGATATTCACGTTGTTCTCGTAGATACAAATTCAATATATTTTGTGTTTGATGACGGAAAGCGGCAGCGAGTGAGGTGATGAGGAGCTCGATACGTGGAACCACGGAGTCGTAGGAAGGTCATATTCCAGAAATGTCCGGATTTTTTTAATTTCTGATGATATTCACATTTCCTCATTAGCCTGATCTCAAATATATATGCATGTCATAAATTTATTTACAGGAAAGTGGCGGCGAGTGTGCTCGCCATCAGAGGCGACGAGCTGGGCGTGGAAATGTTATGAGTGAAATCGCATTGTTCGGAGGTTGCCAAATGCATGACACGTGAGACATCTCTCATTGGCTTCGGAGTAATAAGTTGAGCCGGCCCGGTCCCATGTCCCTGGGAAGCATGCCTCGAGAACTTCAATATTTTCAAATTTTAAATCTATATTTGTATCGAGCTAATTATTCCGGTCTCAAAGGTATATATATATTATATATTTAATTAATAGAAAGGGGGGCAGCGTGCTCGCTGTCGGAGACGACGAGCTCACTGTGGGAAACAATGAGCTCGGTGGGAAGTCGCATCGTCCGGAGATTGCCGATGGCGCAAGGGCGCATGAGCAGTTGAGC
This sequence comes from Russula virescens, assembly GCA_003316435.1. Classification (NCBI taxonomy): domain Eukaryota; kingdom Fungi; phylum Basidiomycota; class Agaricomycetes; order Russulales; family Russulaceae; genus Russula; species Russula virescens. The sequence continues at coordinate 848 of QFEY01000771.1, read as the reverse complement.
CGGCCCGGTCTCATGTCTCCCAGGGAGCACGTGCCCCGAGAGCTTCAATATTTTCAAATGTTTAAGTCTATATTCGTATTGAGCTAATTATTACGGTCTCAACGGTATATATATGTTATATATTTAATTAATAAAAAGAGGGGCAGCGTGCTTGCTGTTGGAGACGACGAGCTCACTGTGGGAAACAATGAGCTCGGTGGGAAGTCGTGTCGTCTGGAGGTTGCCAAAGGCATTACACCCACGTTGGAAGTCACGGACGTCATGCGAGCATCCGGTAATTCGGAACGACAGTTTAGCCGGTCCGGTTCCTCTCCTTTGGAAGCGCGTACCCCAGGAACGTCTGAATTTCCGCATATTAAGCCTATATTCGTATTCTGCTAACTATTCCGGTCTCAACCATATATATATGTTATATATTTATGTAATATGAAGAGCAGGGGAGCGTGCTCGCTGTCGGAGACGACGAGCTCGACGTGTGAAACAATGAGTTCATGTTGAGTCGCGTCGTTCGGAGGTTGCCGAGGGCGGGACAAGCACGGGAGTCACGGGAAAGTCCTACGAGGGGCTTGGAGATGGAAGGGATCACGTGCCCAACTTCCGAAGTGCTGGGAATCGCTGTATATTGCTGGATAGGGGAGGTGCCAGGAACACCTGTCCGCAGAGAGGTCCGATCGGCATTATGACCCTGTCATTTGTCAGAGAAAAGTGTGACAATCAGGTGGCTACTGTCCCTAACCCCGATACCGGTTGGCTGAGTAAGCTGCTTGGATTCCGGTTAGTCACAGTTGGTCACACTGAAACTTAAGAAAGGTTTGAAGTTCCGATTGAACTTTATTATGATGAGGGGG
>QFEY01000770.1:0-23114 GCA_003316435.1 Russula virescens | reverse complement strand
CGAGGGGCTGATATGGAGCCGCATATTGGGCCTGGGGTTGTATGGCAGGTGCTGCTGGTTGCTGTGCCTGAGCCATCTGAGGTACCACAGGGACTTGTACCTGAGGTATCTGCTGTTGTACTTGAGGCGCCCTTGGTCCTACAAGTACCTGTGGCTGCTGTATCTGTGGAGCTATTGGCACCGCCGGATATGTCTGACGCACGTAGCCTGCGGACGCTTGACGTGCTATGTGTTGGGCATAATCTCTGCCTAAGGCGTTGGGTTCTGGGGGCGCTATGGCTGGGTGGCCTGCGAGCTGCACTTGGTTCATGTTCTGAGGAACCATGTCGTCGCCTTGGGCGTCGTACAGGTCATTACCTGAGTCAGGGGCATAAGGTCCCTCACCGTGGTGTGAGAACTCGTTATTTCTATCATTGCCCTCGCCACCCTTGTCATTGGATGGCTCATCGCTGGGGTCTCCTCCGGCTCCTGCCAGCAATTGCTGAGGAGGGCCTTCAGTACATCCTCGCTGTCCTTTTAGGAATGCGCGGACTTCAGATCCTCTCATCTGAGATTGATACCTCAACTGGGACGCTGTCCTTTGCTGAGTAGCTCCTCCAATCTGCACTTAAGTCAGGGAGTCGGGTAAGTCAGTCGAATCCCTTTCTTCAACCTTAATTTGGGTCGAGGGGGAAGATTGACTTGCCAGCTCCTCAAGTCTTATGGAGTGCGGGGCTGGTGGAGGGCCAAATCGAGCTTGAGCACTTAGTCGGCGCTCATACTCTGCAGTTCCTTCATTAGGTCCACGTTCAGCGAATAACGCTTGACTTGCCAAAGCGCAGGGTGACACAGTAGTCCTACCAGCATTTTGGACTTTGTAGCAGATATGGTTGGTCGTTTCTCACAGAGTGTCAAAGGCAGTCAATGTATCGATTGTCTTCTTGTCTGTATCAAGGAAGACCAGGCGAAGCCTTTCCAGAGCATGACAATTCTGGCGAGACTCCGTCCGGTTTCTAGCTGCTACACTACTCCAATGAGTGAGAGCATCGTCGAGTAACTTCCATTCCTCCTTGATACTATATGTATGAGGATGGGGGTCTATTTCCCTTCGGTAATGGGTACTTCCCTCACCGATAGGGGATATCTCAACCTTTTTTCCTTTCCCTTTGTCCCTTCAAACATTGGGTGGAGGGGAAGACCTTACATCCACTGAATCAGAGGATTGGTGTGAGCTAGGGCTAGCCGGAGCAGTAGTATACTGTTGCTCTATCTCCTGATGTGAGATGGCAAAACCTCCCAGGAACTCATGGGGGATTTTGCTCTCTTTTTGGATGGTATTATCAGATGGATTATCCTCATGAGAGGCTTCTCCTTCTTTGCCGATAATCTCAGTGACTGGGGTCAACGGACTCCTTTCAGAAAGTGAAGTAACAGGAGGTGCGACTGCACTTTCCTGCTCCATGGCCGGCTGCTCCTCACCTTGAGGATTAGCTTGTGCTTCACGTTCTAAACGATGACAGTGATAAGACCGAGTGTTATGCGCAGGTACATCACTAGACGACATGTCTGATTACAAAAAAAAGAAACGGCCCTTTGTCACCGTGGTGATAAGTGTTGCTTTTACAATAAGACCTTCTGTTCAAAGGTTCAAAAAAGTGTAACGCGCTCGCTGTTGGGCACGCACGGGAAATGTTTTAAAGTTAAATGAAAAGAGACTTAAAGCTTATTCAAGGGCTTCACACAATAGAACCAGCTCAATCAGCGGTTTATTGTAAAGTCATGTAGAAAAGTAGTCTGCCCCTCCTTATGGGAAGGGCATGCTTTTATATACATTCGTGAGATGTAACTATTTACAGAAAGGTGCCACTCTGCAGAGTGCCCTTCTTCTGAAACAAGTAAATTTTATTCTAAGACAAGCACTTGTTTCAGAGTGTGTCTTGTTAGGCAATCCACTCCTTAGATCGAGCGAATTGCATATCTTTTAGTGCGTATGCACGCGTGGGTGTGCCTCAGGCCAGGGCTGCCTGTCGGCCGTATAGTCTCGTACCAGCGATCACGCTGCTACGCTTATCTTTGAGGGTACGTCTTCTGATAAAAATCAGAAGACATGTGATTCATTTCTAGGGTGTCTCTCTAATTGAGCTAGACACTCTTATCAGGCCAGCATTCAGTCGCGTGATTTGCAACTGGACATCGGCCATGTATTGATTATGTTAGCGGTCACTGAAGTGACCACTTCGTAAGGCGTGGGCCTTACATACCTGTCTAAGAGGATCTTCAGGTGGGACAATAAGGGCCAATCCTTTATACCAGTATCCATTATCTTGGTGTTCTAGGTCTTTATATGCTGCTGCCCAGGTGGCCAGCAGGTCTTAGAACCACCCTTGAGCATCCTGGATCATCTGGTCAATGGCCATTGCTTCAATAACCCTAGCAAAGAGATGGTCAGGTAGAGCAATTACTTCTTCATTATCTCCTTTGCCATCATTAAAGTCTGGGTGTCTTGAGAGTGGGTCTGCCTGATTTTTGTGTCCTGCAATGTGTCTCAATTCTAGCAGAAAGTCTGCTAGGTATGCAATGCCTCTGGCAATTCATCTGTTGACCTTCTGGGGTTGATAATAGTATTGTAAGTTAGAATGGTCTGTCCAGACAATGATCTTATGATTGGTTCCCAGGAGCAATGGATGCCATTTCCTCATTGCCTTGATAATGGCTAAGAATTTATGATCCCACACATTGTAGTTTCATCCTGCTGGATTCAGGGCATGCAAGTAGTATGCCACATCCCTCTTCTTATTGTTTTCATTGCATTGGAAGAGAATGGCTCCTACTGCAAATGCTGATGCATCTACCTCAAGCTCAAACTGTTTATGGAAGTCTAGGTATATGAGAATAGGTGCTTCTGTCTAGTGTTTAAAAGTTCAGTCCTAGAACTGATAAAAAAACTGAAACTGAACTGAACTGGACCTGATATGAACTGTAACTGAACTAAACTGAAACTGATAAGAACTGATAGATCAGTCACAGTTTTAGCAAATTTAGAAAATTATTAAACCTGCTAAAAACCAGTTTTAACTGGTTAAAGACCAGTTCTAACACCCTTTAGTAGTCTAGGAATATTAAAATATTTTTTCTTATTTTTTGCTATTTTATTTCCCAAGTTATAAGGAAAACTATTAGTGTTGGGGAATTTTAACTGTACCTGACACTGATTAGCGAATTGAGGGTCAAGATCTTATCTGATTGCTTAGCAAATCTCTGAGAACCATCTCATATATCTGGAGTTAGTGCTTCTAAATTTGCTAAGCAATCGGATAAGATCCTAAAGTTCATTTTGCTAATCAGTTTTAGGCACATTGTTTTGATTATGAGCTCAATTGTCTTGGTTGTGCTCTTGATTATCTTGATAGTGCTCTTGACTGTCTCAATAATGCTCTCAACTGTCTTGATAGTGCTCTTGACTGTCTTGATAATGCTCTTGACTGTCTTAATAGTGCTCTCAACTGTCTTGATAGTGCTCTCAACTGTCTTGATAGTGCTCTTGACTGTCTTAATAGTGCTCTCAACTGTCTCAATAGTGCTCTTGACTGTCTCAATAGTGCTCTCAACTGTCTTGATAGTGCTCCCAACTGTCTTGATAGTGCTCTCAACTGTCTCAATAGTGCTCTCAACTGTCTCAATAGTGCTCTTGACTGTCTTGATAGTGCTCCCAACTGTCTTGATAGTGCTCTTGACTGTCTTGATAGTGCTCCCAACTGTCTTGATAGTGCTCTCAACTGTCTCAATAGTGCTCTCAACTAGTATTGGAGAAAATAAGATTGTACATAAAACTGATTAGTGAAATGTAGCCCAAGATCTTATCCAATTGCTTAGCAAATTTAGGGACACCATCTCCTACATCTGTAATTAGTGCCCCTAAATTTGCTAATTGATCAGATAAGATCTTGGCCATAAAAAACTGGTTTTAACCAGTTCTAGGACCGAAACTGAACTGATAAGAACCAATTTTATTGGTCCTTTCCAGTTCCGGTCCAGTTTTTTACCATATATGGAAAAATCTCAGACTGGACCAGTTCTGGTTTTTCCATAAAAGGCAAAAAAAACTGGACTGGACCAGACTTTAAAACACTACTTCTGTCACCATCTTTGTCAGTTTGTCTAGGGCAGCTTCACATCTGAGTGTCCACTCAAAGGGGACTCCCTTCTTGGTTAGTTCAGTTAGGGGGCATGTGTTAAGGCTACAGCAGGCCTTGGACTAGAGAGCTTGCAAGAACAAGGTCAAGCGGACCTAGCAAGCTATCAGAGGTAGAAGAGTGAGTAGTCACACTCGCTCTTTGAACCTCTGAGACACAAGTGTAATGGGGAATGTAGATGCTATCAACAATCCACCCAGCACTGGTATGCAGGACACAAGTTGGGAGGTTTAATACACACGAGCGTGGATGATTAAACCTTCCAAGTAGTGTAGCTTGTATACACAAGTGCAGAGGAATGAGACATGTAAGAGGATGGCTCAATTCCCTTGCAATAGTGCAGCTAAGGACGTGCTTGCTTAATGCTTAAGCTTAAGCAGTATACACCTGCGCCTTTAAGCAGGTAGACTAGGTAGAGTCTTGAAGGAGTGAAGCTAGACGAGCGACTGAGAGACTCTATCACACAATTGATGAGAGGAGATGGGATAGAATGTATGGCGATCCCTTATCCTCTAAGCAGATGGTGTGGAGAAGCTGCAAGTTGAGAATTAAGTCGAGCTTAGGGCTCAACTTTGTACTGAGATCTTCTTAAATACAGGAGGGATCGTAATACTATGAGTACCGATCCTAGGGTCTGGAACAATGCTGGGACACTGCCCACAAGTACAGTATATATCAGGGACAAGTCAGGACAAGTCATCGACATAGCAAATAGTACAGGGATCCTCAGGCAATCCAGAGGGCCTCATGGGGACGTACCAATTAGTAGCACAGTCCGAACAGGTCAGAACATGTATAGTAAAATTTCGCATAGGCCATTTCCTGAATGTACCAAGAGTCTGTCCATGACAGCATGCAAGTTGAGCAAAGCCTCTAATGAATGGCCTTTGATAACCCAAGACCCCTAGAGCTTGTCAGACTTCTCTGACTGACTTTAGCACTTGTGGCCATTGTGCAATGCCAGCCACCTTGTCTGGGTCAATCTTGAGTCCATCTGCTGTAACTTCTCAGCCTAGAAGTGTTATCTTAGGTTGTATGATCTGACATTTGCTGGGCTTAAGATAATATGAGTGCTTCTCACAAGTGTCAAGGAAGTTGTATATTGCTTCTAGATGCCTTTTGATTCCAGCAGGCAAGTTGTCCATAGCTATCCAAAAGTTATCCATGTAGTTGTCTGCATTGCCTTGGTATTTTTCAAGGAAGGGTGCAAAGTCCTTTCAGATCTGCCTCTGGAACAAGGCTGGTTGTTAAGGCTGTAGCAGGCCTTGGACTGGAGAGCTTGCAAGAATGAGGTTAAGTGGACCCTAGCAAGCTATCAGAGGGAGAAGAGGGAGTATACATGCTCACTCTTTGATCTCTGAGAACACAACTTGGTGTAGAGGAATGAGAACAGACTGTATCCTGATTCACAACTTCCCAAGTATGTGCACTAGTGATAGGAATTAATACGAGTGATGAATACCTGAATCAAAGTTCAATCAGTAGTGTAGCTAGTGATATGCTTGCTTAATGCTCAAGCTTAAGTGGTATACACCTGCACCTTTAAGCAGGTGAACTAGGTAGAGTCTTGAAGGAGAGAAGCTAGTGTAGAAAGTGGCTGCAGAGCGAGCCATTTGCAGTAGAAATAGGTTTACTTTAGTTGTGCCAGCCAGAACACTTACTAGTACTTATTTACAGTAATTAATTGGTATTTGGTACTGTTTGACAACCTTACTATACATGGTAGTTAGTTGACTTTCATCACCTCAGACATTGTGCTTACTGTGCACATTCTGAGGTGAGTTGAGTATTACTCTAATACAGATATTGTGCTTACTGTGCACATTCTGAGGTTGACCCTCTTGTACACTTGTTTTCGCCATCATTATAGACACACTATTTGCTTCAGCTAGAAGGGCAAATGAAAGACTCTTGCACACAATAAACAAGAGAAGAGGGGATAGACAATGATGGTGAACCCTTATCCTCTCAATGAATGATATGAAGAAGCTACAAGTTGAGAATTAAGTTGAGCTTAGGGCTTAACTTCATATAGGAAGCTTCTTATATACAGGAGGGATTGTAATACTGAGAGTACTGATCCTAGGGTCTAGAATATGACTGGGACACAGCCCACAAGTACAGAAGACATCTGAGGCAAGTCAGAATGAGTTACAGGCATAGCCAATAGTACAAGGATCCTCAGGCAATCCAAAGAGCCTTATAGGGATGTACCATACTTATATAGTGGACAGAATGGGTCAGGATGTGTATAGTAAATTTTTCACATAGGCCAAGTCTTTCAGAATGTACCAAGAGTCTGTCTGTGACACTGGTGCATTACAGAGTCTGAAGAAAAGGATGGTGGGAATGAAGGTATCTAAGTGGTTCTTGATGGCTGCCTTGTATTGGTCTTTCTCAGTGATGCAAATGTTATTGTAGCCATCCCTGAGATCAAACTTTGAAAAGAGTGTTTTCCCATGAAGGGCTTCAAGGGCTTGAGTGATATTGGTAAGGGGGTTGTGGTCTCTGACTGTCTAGTCATTAACCTTGCAATAGTCAATAATTACTTGCTTCTTGTCAGTCCCTTTCTTTCCCCTGAAGTATGATGGTGAAACAATGGGTGAGGGGCCTTCTTTGATGCATCCTAGGGCCAAGTTTTCCTTTGTCCATTCATAGTCAATCATCTTTTCAGCTGAGAAGCATGGATAGGGCCAACAGTTAATAGAGGAAGGTGCCCCTTCTCTGAATGTGATAGTCATGTCTGTCCCTCTAGAAGGCAGAAATTGTCAAGATAGTTCTTCAGAGAATACCCTCCAGTGGTGCCTAAATTCCTCAGGTAGAGAGTGCATAGATAGGTGAGTATATTTCTTCTCTGTGTTTCTGGCCCACTGCTCAGCAAAATTAACCTTCCTAAGGAACATCCAGGTGTGCTCTGGTAGTTTCCCAATCTTTGCAAGCTTGTGGGCTGCCCTTTTCACCATTTGGCAGATCCATTTGAACTTAGTGCTCTGGATCATAACCTCTCCATCTTCTAGTTTGCCTGCCTTCCAATCTATTCATGGGTTAAACTCCCAGAGAAAGGGATAGCCCAGAATCATATGATTCTTGCCCAAGGAAGTGATGAAGAATCTTTATAATTGGTTAGCCCCTGCTAGTGCAATGCATAGCCAGCAGTAATAGGTGATCTTCCCCTTTCTGTTTTCTGTTCTGTTGACATTAAGAACAGTGATAGGCATTTTGAGGGTCTGCTTTCCAATGCCTAAGGTTTTCCATGTTTTATGATTAATGAAGTTCTCTGTGGCCCCACTGTCAAGTAGGGCTGTTTGTTCAGCCATTGTGCTCACTGTTTGTATAGTCAGGGGAATGTTCATAACATTGAGTCTTCTAATATACACACAACAAGTACATAATGCCTGCAGCCAGGCTGTTGACTTTAGGGAGTTTCACAGGTATATTGTGGGTATGGTTTTCCATTACTGTAACTGTACCTGCCAACACCTTAACCTCAACAGGTGCAGGTATAAACCTGTGTCAAACATATATGGTGTCGAACAATTACCATGGTACTATGAGTCCTGTGGTATAACTTTTTAAATGCACTACAAAAATCCTACTACTTGGGTATATAAACTATAGTTAAGCCATTCTACTCCTGCTTATCTCTTCTTTGCCATTATTGCAGACAACAGGTCTCCTATCACAAGAAGATCGTGCCAGCTCCATAAGCCCAGACACGTCTGAGCACAGATTGATGATGATGAAAGTTGGTTGTGTGTAAAATGAAGTAGTTGTTGACCTTGAGAAAACACCCATTCTACCTCTGTGGACATTGCTACATGTGATCTTAGCCTCAATACAGATAAGAAGTAAAAGAAGACTAACCAGGGATGCTTAAGAAGTCCAATGCCATACAATACAGAGTGGGATATACGTGGCAGTTGTTGTTCCACCATTTCAGTGGATCTATTACCTTTTTGACTGAGTTGCACAAGTACACATCAAGATCACTCTGTGACAATGATGAGGTGGCAACTGAAATGTCAGCAAAGTCAATGAAGTCATTTGCATATTTCTATATTACTTGTTAATTAGTGATGTAGATATAATAATAACTTCACCTTACCTTATTGTGACATTCCTTAGCATTGCCATTCTGTGCAATATTCTCTTTCTTCTGGTAGTTGACAGCATATTCCTCATGAACTAAATCCTCTGCCACATCAATCCACTCATTGTCCCATTCATGCTGCCAGAAATATTCTAATTTAAGGCCTGGGTGTAAAACTGCAATAGAGGTGTTTAGTAGGTGTTGTGAATCTAAAACTGTTACATTACCCATAGCAATCCTATAGACTGATGAGAAATCAGTTTTTGAGTAATATTGATTCAACTTTCTTTGGGCCAATTTCATAGCAAGAAGGATCAACAGATGATACTCCTTCTTTGTATAAGGGTTAAGTGTGCCATGAAGTTGGTTCATTGCAGGAATGACAGCTGCAATACTTGCTGTATTGCCCAAAAAAAAAGTGTTGCCTTCTTGTATTGCTGTAGAGAAGATGACATTAGTGTAGTTAGAGACAAGAAGATAGCTGTACCTTGAGGACAGCAACCAAGTCTTCAACAATCTTCCAGTCTTTATGATCGAGCTTATACTTCCTCATCTTCAATTCCTTGTGTGCCATAATACTATCAATTGGTTGTTGGTATTTGAGTGCAAATTCCATCATATCATATGTTGAGTTCCACTGGGTGACAACATCACGAGGAATAAGATGTGGCTTAAAGCCAAGTTGACTACAGATCATCCACCAGGCTGGGAGTGCAAGAGTTGTCAAGTGAATAATTGTGAATGATAATTGTCAGACCTGCATTCAATGATAAGTAACACAAAAGCCAAGAAAGGTCAGAACAAACCTTTGTGACAGTCTGTCGAATGACAGCTGTATCTGCCAAAATATTTTCATGCTCTTGCTCATCCAGCTGATTGAATCTATCAGCCTTATTGCCATGGGCATTCTCATCTTGATTATCTCCATCTGGATATTCTTCACTGCTATCACATCCATTGTCATTACCTTTATTGTCACTGTCACCTTTGTTGTCACCCTCAGCATCACTGTTAAGGCTGCAGTGGGCCTTGGACTAGAGAGCTTGCGAGAACGAGGTCAAGCAGACCTAGCAAGCTATCAGAGGTAGAAGAGTGAGTAGTCACACTTGCTCTTTGAACCTCTGAGACACAAGTGCAATGGGGAATGTAGATGCTATCAACAATCCACCCAGCACTGGTGCGCAGGACACAAGTTGGGAGGTTTAATGTGAACGAGTATGGACAATTAAACCTTCCAAGTAGTGTAGCTAAGGACGTGCTTGCTTAACGCTCAAGCTTAAGCGGTATATACCTGCGCCTTTAAGCAGGTAGACTAGGTAAAGTCTTGAAGGAGTAAAGCTAGACGAGTGACTGAAAGACTCTGTCACACAATTGATGAGAGGAAATGGGATAGAATGTATGGCAATCCCTTATCCTCTAAGCAGACGGTGTGGAGAAGCTGCAAGTTGAGAATTAAGTTGAGCTTAGGGCTCAACTTCATGCTGGGGTCTTCTTAAATACAGGAGGGATCATAATACTATGAGTACTGATCCTAGGGTCTGGAACAATGCTGGGACACTACCCACAAGTACAGTACACATCAGGGACAAGTCAGGACAAGTCATTGACACAGCAAATAGTACAAGGATCCTCAGGCGATCCAGAGAGCCTCATAGGGACATACCAATTAGTAGTACAGTCCGAGCAGGTCAGAACATATATAGTAAAATTTTCACATAGGTCACTTCCTGAATGTACCAAGAGTCTGTCCGTGACAATCACTGTCTAGAAGCATTTCATTGAAGTTGCCTTCCTCTGACACTGGCTTTGTCGAAGACATGCCTCCATTGAATGGCTTGAGTAGGGTTTTGGCCGACAACTGAAGTGTGTGGTTGAAGCAAGGCATATGGCTGACTTCTTTGAAGGAGTTTTCCATCTGCACAAGGGCAACAGTCTGGGTGTCATTAGATGTGGCATTGTTGGCACTCATTGCAAGAATCTGAAAAATAGTTAGCATCACAGAGTTAGCTGAGGTCTATGACCAACCTTTTCTTCAAACCCAAATTGCATGAGCATCTCCTGAAATGCTTTGGCCAATATGATGCCAGTGTGAGACTGATAAAAAAGTTAGTATCAATAAAGACAAAAATAAGCATGTTACATACCTCAGGCACTTCAACAATGTCAAGGAGGAAGGCCAGCATATGACCTCAGTGCTCAAGGTGAATGGTCCACACCACAAAAGCCCGATGATTTGGAGATGACCATGTGTCTGTTGCAAAGTGTAGCCAGCCAGGATGTTCCTATAGATAATAAGGCATGAAATTCTAACATAAAAAAAAGACAGATACATACAAGTAAAAGCTTAGCAACATGGTCGCAGCACTTTGTGAAGCATACCTTGATATCCTGGGAAACAGTGACATGACCCAGGAGCTCAACCCAAGGTTGCCCTGCAGTAAGCAACTCACATAGCTCTTGATCATTGATAATTTTGACTGGTTGGTTGTTCTTGGTGATCCACCTAATGAGATGGGCACTGAAGAACAATTGGTTAATGTGTTAAAGCAGTAGAAATGTGTTGTACCAGACTTCAGTGTTAGTGTGGGATCAATGAGAATAGTGCACTGGCTTTTGGCCCTGTGCTACGATCCGTCTTGGGATCGTTATCGCGATAGTGATCGAGTGAAGTTCTGGTATTCGAGTGATCAGTAGACGGAGCGGAGCTCAACGTATCAGCCGTGTAGTCTTGTGATAGGACTGAGTGCGGTCCTAAGTCGAGTGAAGTCGCGTTGTGCCTAATTAGGCAGGAGACCGGGCCGCAATGGTCTGGGACAGGTGGTGCACAGGCAAGTTGATTGATATAGCTCAATCAGTAAGCTCCAGACGACTTGTGAATGAACACAAGTCAAGAGTGAATGTTTCAGAAGAAGAGGAGGGCCTTGAATGTGCACACAGGAGAGTAGAAGCAATGAGACGATAACTGAGTTAACTCAGGCTTAGGGCCTAAGTTCGGTACTAGCGTAGGTATAAATACAAGTACTTTACTGGATGACAAATCAGTCTTGCTAAGTAGTTAGCTGAGCTGACTAAGTGTGATCAGTAATGTCGAGTCAGCAATCAAGTAAGCAGAGTTAATCAAACAAGGAGACAAGTAAGCAATGAATCAGCGAGTGACAGAGGTATAGTAAGCGAGCTGATGAATCAAGAGATGATCAGTAAGTAATCTGACAAACAGATGACGTCGAGCTGAGTAGTAGTATAGTAAGCAGGTCATGAGAACAGGTACAATGACAAAGGAACAGTAATCAGTACAGTAATAGAACAACAGGAAGGAGAACGTAGCAGAAGGTTCTGGAAGTCACATGATGTGACATGTGATCAGTCATGTGAGTGATCACCTGATGCAGCACCTGACCAGTCATGTGACTGGTCACCTGACAAGACATGTGATCTGTCATGTGACAGATCATGTGAGGGTTCTGAGGATTCTGAATAGGGCGCGAACGGTAGTGAGTCCCAGGGGATTTGCTGGGAGGTACAGGCAGGGATACAGGGAGGGTTCTCTGGAGGACCAGGGCCAGAGCTTGTAACACCCTGGCATGCGAATGATGAAAAGATAGACCTGCTGGTCCCATTGATATCTGCACCCTTGTACCATTGTGCACAGCCTCTTCTCTGAAGCACTGGATTGCATGATGTCAAAAATTGGCTGTTGAAGCCTGGTCTTTGGAATCTTGAAAGTGACACACACCTCCAGCTGCTGTCTTGCATTTCTGGGAAGTGCAAGGGAAAAAATGACACAACCAGCCATTATAATATTGAATGCAGATATCGTCTGACTTGAAGAAGGAATAGACAGGCAAGTGCCAGGTCCGCTTAAGGGTATCTGATTGTAATAGTCAAATAACAAGCAAACACACCCATAGGTGATGCTTACTCAGTTTCACCTTGGGGTCTTCATCATCTGTATCACCATCTGGCAGGTCTTCATTCAAGCTAACTGATAAGACCGAGGGTGGCCTGCAGTTCAAGCCTTTATCTATTACCAGTGACTAGTGAGGAAAGAAATGATTAGAAAGTATATCAAATACCTGAGCTGTCTAAGATGCCCGAAGGTGAAGTGAAACGGATGCTTCCAGCAATGGAAGATGCCTTGGAGGATACCATCAACACCAGAGTTCATGCTCACTTCAGAGGCCTAACAATGGCAGTATCGACTGCTGAGATGTTTCTGGTACCTTTCATGGCAGAAGATAAAGTATCAGTTTCATTGTGACCCTTTGCCATGATGGTTAAAGATGGGAGGTGGATATGCACCAAGTGAGCAGTTTAAATATTTGAGCAATTCTAAACTGTCTGTATCCTTTTAAAGTTAGAATGTGCAAAGTGGAGATGGCAGAAGGAGCACTAACCAGCCAGAAAAAAATAAATAAAGAGGCAAGTGGGGCCCTTTACACCCCAGTTGACAGCAGCGTGGTGAGTGGAGGCCAATATATATCTAGTATAAGTTAGGCTGACAGTAAGCATGAGGGTGAGACAGCATAGCTGCAACTGAACAGATTACCTGAGTGGCTCTGCATTGCCATCTTAATCCTCAAGTTGAGGAATTGCATCTTGATGTTGAGGATCTTCTTTTGCAATAGATACTTCTTGGAAGAAACATGTTGCATATAATAAGAAGGTGAGATCAAATCTGATTGGGACAGGGAGAGCATGTTGTCAACAATGAGTTGATAAAAATGTAAAAAAGATGAACTGGCTACTAACAAATGAATTGAGTGGCTCTGTGTCACCATTGCAATTCTCAAGTCAAGGAATCACATCTTGAGGTTGAGGATCTTCTGCCATAGGTACCTCTTGGAGGGAATGAATGGCAGATGGAGGCGGTGTTTGGTGAGAAAGGGGATTGAATTTGATCAAGATAGGGGGAGCGCATTATCAACAATGATTGGACAAAAATGTAAAAGAATGAACTGGCCACTAATAGATGACTTGAGTGGCTCTGCTCTGCCCATCTTGACATCCTTGAGTCGAGGGATTGTGTCTTGAGGCTGGATCTTTTTCTCCCATAGATTTGTCTCAGAGGGAATCAGTGGTGGATAGTAGTATGTTGTAAGAAGGGGGGATCAAATCTGATGAGAACAAGAGGGTATTGTCAACAACGAAAACATAAAACAAAAACAGAACTCACCTGAAAACCCGTGGAATACCCACATACTGTTGGTGTGGGTTAATGGTTTGTCACGGTTGCATGAAGTCTGACACTGCACCCATAACCTGTCACACCCATAACCACAACACTGTGGGAACACCCGCACCCATGAAACTCCTTAGTTGACTTTGGGCAGCCTAAAAATCTGAAACTTCATGCATGGTAAGGGTCTTGATCAATTCATTGCACTCATTGGTCTTCATAGCCTTGATAGCTGCCATAACTTTGGTCTTGGAATATGCTGGGGGAGCAGAGCAAGTGGTGTGTGTGTTGCTGTCCTCATCTGCATCAGAGGGATGGTTATCATTGTCTTGGGTGAGGTTGAAACCTAAGGCTTCTGCTGCCCTAGCATGAGGTTGCTGAGGGCAGTGCCTATCCTTCAGTTTCTGTCTTCTTTTAGTGCCTTGTGGCATCTTTGGCCATGTAGGGCAATCACAATACATATGACCTTCCTTTTTGCAGTGGAAGCTAGTGTTGGGGAAGTTTGGTTTGGTTTAGTTTTGGGCACTTTTGGCCAAACTGGAAACCAAACTGTTTGGTTTTCAGAGAAATTTCCAAAACTGAAACTGAAACTGAAACTGAAACTGATACAAACTGTTTATAACAGTTTGGTTTGGTTTAAGCTCAGTTTGAGATGGTTTCTGCATCTATCAGTTTGGTTCAGTCTAAACCATGTTTGAACCCAGTCTCAAACAGTTTGATCAATGTAACAAGCAAATTTATTTTCAAATGGGAAGAGGTAGGAAGCCATGACACAAAAAAACAAATAAGTCCGATATATAGCAATGCAAGTTGTTGGCAGGAGGGAGCAGTGGGCAGAAATACAAAAAACTAAAACAATGATCTTCAACATGCAATGTGAGGTATTTACTTGGCCTGCTCCTTAGGTACAATAATCTTGTCCACTGTACACTTGAGCTCCTTAGTGAGAGTGGCAATCTCAATATGAGCAGATATAATGCCACCCTTATACCTACCCTTGAGTACTTGCACAGCCTCAAACAAGGCTGGTGTGATGCAGTTTTGGAAGTCTGTGCTGATATGACATATGCTGGAAAATTGATGTTTGGATGCAGTAGAGGAGCCAGGGATGGTGAGATAGTCTCAAGCCATCCTTGCAAGTGTGGGGTAGATGATGCTATGGCCCTTCCACCATTTGATTAATACAGCATTGGGCAAAGTGGGGAATGGCTCAAGGGGGGATGTAAGATAGGCTTTAAGCTTGGTGTATAGGTTGGCATCCTGGGCCTCCTTAGCAATGTGGCTCATGACAGCCAACTGCATCCAGGTGGTACCATAGAGCATGTTGGGCTGGTCTTCTACAGGCACTGAATGGGCAGGAGCTTGGTTGGGTGTTGAGGTAGACCCATTGGGGTGAAAGTATTGACTGAACTTGATGGAATGTCAGTTGGGTAAATTAGCATACAGAAAAATCACTTACTGTCTTTTTGAGACATGCTTTCCCTGCATTGAGGTACACCCTCTCCCAGTGTTTCTCAAAATATGCCAACTTGATGCAGGGATCCAGGACAAGGCAGATGAAGTATATGCTGCTATTGTTGAGGCTCCGGTACCACTTGTGAAAATTCTTGAGGCCAGCATTGAGCATGGGGATGATTTGTGTGTACTTATGGTTCTTCACCATGGCTTTGTAGCAATCAATAGATAATAAGGTTTGCAGCGCACGACAGTGACAGAGCTAGCAAACAGGAGACAGAACTCAGTGGTGCATGCAGAGGGCATGAACTGTGTATATTCACCTAGCAAACAGGAGACAGAACTGTGCTAGGTGTAAGTACTAGGCAATGGCACAGGTATTCCTGCAGGTACCACAACCTCAACCTGTACCTGCACCCGCGCAGGTATTTACCTGTGAACCTGTGGGTTGGGGCATGCCAGGTACTGCAGATTCCTACAGGTATATAGCCCTGTGTGGGTTTACAAAGTACCGAAATAAATTTATTAAGTGTTTAAGGGTTCTCCCAATTGATCTAGTTCTATCTGGCACTGTATCTCATCTAGTGAAGCAACAGCTCTGACATCTTCATCCCTCACTAACCCCCTCAAACTCCAGGAGCCAAGGCATAAAAGAGCCTGTGTTGATGTGACTGAAAGCCGGCTATGCGTATGCGAAAGGATAGACATCCACGGCTGAAGAGCCGTTCGATGTCAATGGAAGTAGCTATACAATGCAATAAGTAAGATTAGAGCTTAGAATAAACATAATAATAAACTATGCACCAGGTATAGTCAGGTAGTTGAGTGCCATCCGGGAGAGACGAGGATAGGTCTTCTGCTTCTCATGCCACCACCCAATTGCATCGACCACATTTACAAGCTCAGCACTGAGATACAGAGTAATTTCATCCACAACAGCAGTGGATTGGAGAGGGGCAAGAGATGGAAGTTGGTCGAATATGTTTCCTGATAATAAGGCCTCCTAAAGCACATCGCCAATGAATCATTCGACAATGGTTTTGAACGACTGGATTATGCACCTGTTGTACCAGGTCTTCTGAGTTACTGTTGTCAGTATCTGAATCTTCAGTTTTGACCTTGGAGTAATCGCTTTCAAACCGATCTTGGACGAGTCTTTCAGCCGTCTTGATCCAGTCATCTTCCCAACCAGCAGACTTGAAATAGGCGAGCTTATGTTGAGGATGCAGCACTAGTAAAAATGTGTTAACAAATAATCAAGCCATCAGAGTCCTGAGAAGACCCACCCATAGCAATTCAGTATGTCTCTGAGGTGTCCATGAGTGAATAGTAACAATTGAGGGTTTTCTTCACGATCTCCATGGCAGCTTGAATGGCAGGGTTCTTGCCACTCAATGGTGCAATTGTGTTGGTGAAATAAGTGTTGATGTGATCCATGGCGGGTATTACACTCGGCAGGTTGGGTGTAGCGCATGAGAAGTACATCGTTGCATCTTTAAGGATCTGTGTAGAGGGATCAACAAATGCTGTTTTGACTCAGATGCGGTGTTATGTCATGCATCACATACTTTCAACGTGCTGCACAACTCGCTGGCAATCACCCATTTGTATTCTGTCAACTCGTACTGCCGAAGTTCGTTCTTGTGCTCTGATGTGATGGTCTCAATTGCCTTCCAATACTTGACTACAAAACTCAGCATATTGTAAGTCAAATTCCATCTTGTTGTTATGTTGCGAGGCATGATCCTTAATGGCAGTTTCAGCTCTTTAAGGCATGCCTTCCAGGCTGGCAAGAGATTTGTAGATGAGTGCACAATCTTGAAGGCCAGCTTCCGAAGCTGTAGGATGATTTTAGTCTAGGGTGAGTGTAATATCTCTGCGACTAACCTTTACTAATACCATTTTTATGGGACGTATGTTATCTTCTAGCATCTCATGTTCCTCAGGTGTCAGCGCAGCAACTTCGTCCACCCACAGGCCTTCTTGACCTTGTACCACCATCATCCCCTTATCGATGTCTCTCCGGCAACGAAAACTTACTCCCGCCGCGAAACAGGCTGCTGCCCGTGACAGGGCGGACTTGGCTGTTACCGACAGCAAAACTCCTAAACTCTTCGTCGACGACAAGATGAATGAACTGATGATTCAGTATCTGCTGATTCAGAGGAACAACCCATCTCTTGTCGCCCTCATTCGGAACGAAATGGCTGCTCGCGCACCTGCTTCCCCTCTGACATCCATGGTCGTGGACTCACCCTCCCCCCCTGCCTCAGTTTCTACCCCTGCCCTGACAGCAGCAGAGGTCTTGGCCTCTCGCTCTGAGGAGGCAGTCCTGGCGGGGAAGAGCCCTCTTCCTCCTCCCCCCAATCTCCCACCCCTTGCCCCATCCCCTGAAAAGGACAGGGTACTCGTGGCATCAGATGATCTAGGCCCTTCGGTCTTTGATTATCTGAACCTCTTTCGTTCTAGGTGGTTCCTATCGCGGGACCATCTTATCAAGAACATCGTCTCGGCTCAACGTACTGCCGGTCGAGACTCACGTCCCCTTATCACTGAGACAAATCAGGCTCGCAAGATTGCGGCTGCGGGCACCAAGCATTCACCTCATCCCGTCGAGGCTCCGGACGTTTACACTTGGGTTGAGTTTACTCCCCAGTTCCACTCATACCTGGTCAGGAGTGGTCTCCGGCTCCTTCCACCTGGCTGGCCGAAGAAGCAGGTCGAAAAGGTTAAAAAGGTAATTTTTGTCTATATTTTAGAGATTCTTTCCGAGGGAGCACCCAAACGCTTCTTCGACCTTCCTGGCACACGTCGCAAGACCGCAAAGCAGGAAAAGAAGAAAGAGGCCTGGAAGAAGCGCCGGGCAGCCCGGAAGGTGAAGGGGAAGGCTGCGGAGAAATCTGTGGTGATCCCCGAGGTGCCTCCGTCCAGGAAGCGACCCCATACCCCGTCCCCTACAGAGGGTGTGCCCCCGCCGCTTTCGACACCGCAGCAGGAGGAGGTGAAGGTGTTGAAGTTTAAGGAGCGCAAAGGTACGATTACCCTGGCTGAGAATGTGCGATTGGCATCGCTGGTGGGGAGAAGTAGTGACCGTACTCGGGCTGACGACGATCTGGCAGCGGCGCACGAGAAGATGGCGCGTCGGATGGCTGGAGGCGAGGATCTTGTGGGGTTAGGGCTCGAAGAACTTGAGTACGTGTAGGCATGAACTCCTCCTTTTATGGCGAAAGCCCGATGTTGTGTAGTTAGTTTGGCCTAATTTGCACGTAAATCTGCTACCAAAAAAAAAAAAAAAAAAACTTCGTCCACCCAATCTTCCTCATCATTGTCCTGCTCGATTTCCTCCTCATTGGCATCAGCTTCTTGAGCAGTGGTGCGTTCCTCAATGTCCAAATCTGTTGCCAAATTCAGTAGTTTGGCTTCTTCCTCATTCAGATCGCTGTCCGCTTCAAGCCTCTTGGCTATGTCAAATTGTTTAAGTAAAGACTTCGCAATGAGGTTCAAGACATGGGTGAAGCATTGCGCTCAATTACCAGCAGAGAAGTCTGGGAGTAAGTTCTCGAGCATCTCAACCATTTTATCATTGTTTGATGCATTATTGCAGGTCACACAGAGGATCTATTTCCAAGGTGCTAATGTCAGCTACTGATGTGAGCGTCATTTGTTGATATTCTGACCTTCTGCTTAATCCCGAACTCCCTCAGGATCCTAGCAAGCGTCAATGCAAGGATTAACCCAGTGTGCGACTGCCGGTGCAAAGTTGATCAGTTATCGTCACTGTTACGTGGCAGTATACCTCCGGAACCTCAACCACATCAAGGACAATAGATATTGGCTCCCCTTCCACCTCTAGATGCGCCGTCAGTGCCACGTAGGCATAGTGGTTCGATGATGACCATGCATCGGTGCCGAAGTTAATTCTGCCATCATATTCCTGTAAGTCTTTCGTTAGTATTTGTCCCACTCAAGCTAATATGCTCACCTGTAGCATCCCTGCAATTCATTTTCGGGTTTTTGCAAACACAAGTTTCACGTTGCACAACACGGTGGATGGTGAAGGTATGTACAGTCCTGGCCGCCCTGTCTTCATCAGACACTGAAACCCACGGTCTGCTACGATGTTAAAGGGTCTGGCACTTTCCGAGACCCAATGCACGATCTCAGCTCTACACCATGGTGTCAGTTGTTGGAGGCTCTCTCAAAAAATAAAAGACAAACTTAATCTCGGTCTTCGTATGCATTCAGTGAGAGTATGTTACTTTTCCTTTCCTTTTCCATTTGAAGCTAGCTGTGATAGATCCTGTAGATGTGATTGGTTCCGTTACACTAGACCTTGCCTCTGCCGCATTCCAACACTGTTCAGCTGCCCTCCAAGCCTCTTTGCCCCAGCACAGTCTTGCGTGTTTTACCATGTTTCCAGTAGAGGCCCTATCCTTTGTATCAAGGTAACGTTGATTAGTGTACTTGCATCCTCAAGCTGCACATTTAAACTCATGGCATCGTCAGCTTTTAATGTAGGTGATCTCAGGGATTGGATCGTAGAAGGCATAGACTAATGCCCTCCAGTCTTTCGATAGGCATTCTGAGTTTATCAGGTAAGTATCTTTGCATTGGTTGAACTGTATACTTACCAAGTTCAGCATCAGAATTCTCAACCTCAATTCCAAATTCGGTAATACTGTCGTCATCTACCACCAAGATATCAGGCCCTTTCTTATTTTGATTTAAGGGATCAATACCAGGGTCGGAAGCAGTCGATGTGATAGATGCTGAGTTGTCAGTGTCATCCCCTTTTGGTACGTGCTTGACCTTCTTTTGTTTCACTGTGCTGATGATGTTGCTTGCCTTTCGTTTAACCTTCCCCATTGTCATAGCCACCTTTGATGCAAGAGACTTGATGGACATCGAATCGGAGGTTGACCAACCTTTGCTTTTTTTTTTTGACATGGTAGTTAGGGAGGGTTCAGGGATATCATTTCCACACCGCACACCAGCAGTCACCCTGTTTTTTTTTGTCTTGGTCATCAAGGTTCAAAATAGTATTTGTGCAAGCTTGGAGTACTCCACAGCACCACAACTGTGTATGCGTGCATTGAATCAGTCTATACAAATGTATGATACTTAGTAATATTATAGTGAAGTTTTACAGTGATAGGTAGCTGCAGGTTGTGGGAACTGCTGGCACAACCCGTACCTGCACCCATAACCTGCACAGGGTACCCTCACCCATGCCATAGCCTAGTAAGTACTGGTGTGGAAAGGATAGGTAACAAATGGAAAGCTCACCTCAGTGGTGCATACAGAGGGCATGAACTGAGGTGTGTTGAGCTGGCAGAAAAAGGTACTTAAGGAGCAGCTAACATGGTAGGCACAAGCAGTTACTATAGTAGAATGTGAGAGAGGATGGGAGTCAATGAGGATTGGCAATAGCAAAGTAAGCAACGTCATGGAACAGAAAAATAGAGAGTAAGGTAATAAGCATGGTGCTGACACAGTGGCTGTCCATGACACCGAGTGGGAATGAGGCAGCCAGATTGAGCATGGCACAGCACTGCTCTTCAACACTCCCCCTCACTTCACACACAGTCCAAGACTGGCAGCGAAGTGTTTGACCTTGGGAGAGGGGAGCACTTTGGTGAGTGTGTCAGCAACCATGTCATCTGTGGGGCAATATATGAGGTGCAGGGTGCCCTCCTCTACCACCCATCTGATCCAGTGGTACCACACATCAATGTGCTTGGTACGTGCATGGTACTGGTGGTTGCACATGAGTGCAATTGCTGCTTGGTTGTCTGAGAAGAGGGTTGTTGCAGAAGGGGAGGTGCTGAAGATTTGAGAAAGGAGGCTGCAGAGCCACAGGCACTCCTTTTTTTTTTTTTTTTTTTTTTTTTTTGGTAGCAGATTTACGTGCAAATTAGGCCAAACTAACTACACAACATCGGGCTTTTGCCATAAAAGGAGGAGTTCATGCCTATACGTACTCAAGTTCTTCGAGCCCTAACCCCGCAAGATCTTCACCTCCAGCCATCCGACGCGCCATCTTCTTGTGCGCCGCCACCAGATCATCGTCAGCCCAAGTACGGTCACTACTTCTCCCCACCAGTGACGCCAATCGCACATTCTCAGCCAGGGTAATCGTATCTTTGCGCTCCTTAAACTTCAACACCTTCACCTCCTCCTGCTGCAGTGTCGAAAGCGGCGGGGGCACACCCTCTGTAGGGGATGGGGTATGGGGTTGCTTCCTGGACGGAGGCACCTCGGGGATCACCACAGATTTCTCTGCAGCCTTCCCCTTCGCCTTCCGGGCTGCCCAGCGCTTCTTCCGGGCCTCTTTCTTCTTTTCCTGCTTCGCGGTCTTGCAACGCATGCCAGGAAGGTCGAAGAAGCGTTTGGGCGCTCCCTCGGAAAGAATCTCTAAAATATAGACAAAAATTACCTTTTTAACCTTTTCGACCTGCTTCTTCGGCCAGCCAGGTGGAAGGAGCCGGAGACCGCTCCTAACCAGGTATGAGTGGAACTGGGGAGTAAACTCAACCCAAGTGTAAACGTCCGGAGCCTCGACGGGATGAGGTGAATGCTTGGTGCCCGCAGCCGCAATCTTGCGAGCCTGATTTGTCTCAGTGATAAGGGGACGTGAGTCTCGACCGGCAGTACGTTGAGCTGAGACGATGTTCTTGATAAGATGGTCCCGCAATAGGAACCACCTAGAACGAAAGAGGTTCAGATAATCAAAGACCGAAGGGCCTAGATCATCTGATGCCACGAGTACCCTGTCCTTTTCAGGGGATGGGGCAAGGGGTGGGAGATCGGGGGGAGGAGGAAGAGGGCTCTTCCCCGCCAGGGCTGCCTCCTCAGAGCAAGAGGCCAAGACCTCCGCTGCTGTCGGGGCAGGGGTAGAAACTGAGGCAGGGGGGGAGGGTGAGTCCACGACCATGGATGTCGGAGGGGAAGCAGGTGCGCGAGCAGCCATTGCGTTCCGAATGAGGGCGACAAGAGATGGGTTGTTCCTCTGAATCAGCAGATACTGAATCATCAGTTCATTCATCTTGTCGTCGACGAAGAGTTTAGGAGTTTTGCTGTCGGTAACAGCCAAGTCCGCCCTGTCACGGGCAGCAGCCTGTTTCGTGGCGGGAGTAAGTTTTCGTTGCCGGAGAGACATCGATAAGGGGATGATGGTGGTACAAGGTCAAGAAGGCCTGTCACAGGCACTCCTTGCCACCATGTGTTGCTGCTATATACTCACTCTTGGTAGTTGAAAGCAAGACAATTTCCTGGCACTTGAACAACCAGGATATGGTGCTGCCATTAGGGAAATGCACAGGTTTGGGGTACCCGGACGGGTCACGGGTAAGGGTACCTACGGGTACAGGTCCAGGTCACGATTTGGTAACCAGCAGACCCGCCACTCAACCCGCAGTTAAAAAGATAAAGAAAACAAATTTTATAATAATGTATAAATAGCTAATTACTACATCCTTAAAACTAAGTATGACAAACAAAGAGCTGGGACGAGCCCAGCTAAAGTTCAAAAAATCGGGGCGTTAACGGGGGGGTTTATATACCCCCAGGCATGTGCACGGGCCATCTGGCCCTGTGTGCAGCTGCGCCGTGTCTCATTTGTTGAGTGCTGATGCATTGACACGTTATTTACCTATGTTTGTACTTGTTTCGTTTCATCGCATTCCTTCAAGCTTCAACCTTGGTATGTTTACATCATCACACTCTATCATAGGCTCAAGTATTCTTGGATGTGACACGTACGACAATGGCACAAAACGAACGGCGCAACAGCACAAACAGATGGCGCAACAGCATGCGAAACGAATGGCATGCAAATATGGTGCAACGACACACAACAAACAATGCAAAAACGGATGTGTGACAACAGCGCACATGCGCAACAAATGGCACAACAATGTGCAATGAATGGGTAGTGTTTTAAAGTCCGGTCCGGTCCGGTTTTTTTTGCCTTTTATGGAAAAACCGGAACCGGTCCGGTCCGAGAAATTTCCATATATGGTAAAAAACCGGACTGGAACTGGAAAGGACCGATAAAATCGGTCCTTATCAGTTCGGTTTCGGTCCTAGGACCGGTTAAAACCGGTTTTTTACGGCCAAGATCTTATCTGATCGATTAGCAAATTTAGGGGCACAAACTACAGATGTAGGAGATGGTGTCCCTAAATTTGCTAAGCAATTGGATAAGATCTTGGGCTACATT
>QFEY01000768.1:8110-100140 GCA_003316435.1 Russula virescens | reverse complement strand
TATGTAAGCATACCCTTTACCCACCATGAACCCTCTACCCCTACACAAAAAGTGACTATAATCACGTGAAATCACGTGACATCACAAATGGGTCTGGTCCTGTCACATAAGTCTCCTGCCTATCACAATGTCATCTTCCGTCAGCGACCAGGCAACTGACGCGAGGTTATTAACTCAAGGTGACCAATGATGTAGGATCACGTGGTGTTACATCATAGATAGAACGTTCTCGTCTATGACGCACCAGTGATGTCACATCCCCCATGACATACCAGCAAATAGATCTGCCGTGGCCCATGACGCCTCGGCTCAAGAGATTAGGTTCAAACTGAGTTTCAAAACTGCAGACTGATGAGATATAAGTCAAAAACTCGGGCAGTGTGGTCTCCTCGACCACCCCGGTTTTCCACAGTTCACACTTACGCCTCACTCACTCGCCACCCTAAACCCTACTGCTTCATTTGCTACTCACCTGGAGGCTATACAGACACAGTGCCACAGTGTAAATGACCATCTTTGTATGCAGCTACAACAAATCTACTGTCTATCTGGCTACTGTGGCTCTCATCCACCAGTAGCGGATTCTCTGCCCACTGCCCTGGCAAATGATAGTAAGTTGTCTTCCACTGCTCTGTAGTTATTGTAAACTTATTCGCAACACCTACAGCCTCTGCAATGGTTGGCATTGATGGCAATGAAAGCGAGGACAATAATGAGCTACACAATGATGAGGAAGAGGATGAAATGCTAAGGACAACAGACACATTCACAAGAATCATGGTATAAAGCACACAACAAATGTTGTACATTTCTTGTGAGCAGAATATGAAGATTGCATCTTGGATACCTAAGCAAATGCAAGATATAATCCTTAGCACAATCTTCAAGATTTCAGGGCTACATGTGATTGCCCCAGATCCATATATCACACTTTTTCACTTTCTTACAGAACATCCTTCAGCTATAGTCACTTGCATAGCTAAATTTGCTTCCCTATAGTGGCAGTATCAGCCCTGCAAAATTGATAATCTGGTGTGTAGTGCACCATCCTTGCAAATCATGCTGTATCCTCCAATGGATTGTACTGGTAAGTCACTTCAACTAGACAACAAGTATTTACTTAAGCATTAAAGAACTCTTCAAAGGTTCCACACCACTACCGGTCAGTCAACAATGCATTATACAAGATGCCAAGATACCACCTGAATCTTCCACATCAACCAATGCAAGCTAAGTGATCTCAACCATCATTGACAACAACACTGGCAACCAAAGGACAAGGAAGACAGGAACAAAGGTGAGTTCAGAAAGTTTGACAATTGTCAAGCAAATGAAGATTATCCACCAGCATAACTACACTTGTGAAGAACTCCTTGCTTTTCAACCACTCATCTTGAAAAACCTAAAGAGAGCACCCATGATGATGTCCAGGCCTTGGCAAGGTTTAATCTTGAACCTATCACTCCCACAAATAAAGTATATTTCATCTTTAATCTATTATGTCATATCATCTTACTCCACTTGACCTTTCACAGGCAAATTGCAAGCATATCAACTGGTCCACTGATGATCCACAGTTCTTTAGCCCCAAAATTGCTCAGACAGGGACAAGGACAGGAATGAGAAGGCAAAACAAAGACAATGGGAACATGGATAACGAAGACGAGGATGTGAAGGACAAGATGGCCCTTACCATGACTGACTGCTTCCACCACCACTACTACCACACCATCATCACCACCACTGTCATCATCATAATGGCCTCAATGACAATGGCAATGATAACAACAACGAGGACAACAATGATGACAACAACGATAACCACTGCCGCTGCTGTTGCCACCACTGCCACAAACATTACTCACACCATTGCCACTACCACCACCACAACAATAACAACCACAGTGACAGCAACAATAGTACCAATAATTGCCCCTGCCGCTGTCGCCACCATAATGAGTACCACTGTTTACACCACCACCACCATGACCATGAGGACAACAACAATGACAACTACTGCCACCGCAATGGCCACTGTCATCACCACCACAACTACTACCGCATATCAGTATCATCAACAAGTGTGGGTACACTCTGTTCGACGTTGCATAGGGTAGAAATGGCATGGGGCTGGAGAAACAAGGTGCATCTTCAAAATTTGTGTATTGACCCCTTTTTCACCATCATCACTGTAGTACTATGGCTGTGATGGCCGCAACAACAGCTACAAGCTACAATACAAGAAAGAAAGTGAAGATGGGGACCTGTGCACACATAACTTTAGTTTTTTTTTTTTTTCATTTGTTAACGTTGTGCTGCACAATTTAATCCATTTTCTATATATATGTATAACTATATGTTGGAAAAAGCATAAGGGAAAAGCTTTCAGCACAAGTGCGTGCTGTCAGTGATGACGAGCACGCACAGGGCATGCCCCAGCATTCCCTCTGCTCTTTCAGAACTTGCCGACATGCATATCTGGTATGCTAGCTCTGGCATTTTCAAGGGTTCGCAGGTGCAAAAATGTATGATAATCATATTAATTTTTTACTATATTCATATTCTACTAATCAATGCAAATCAAATGATATATATATGTTACATAAATTATGTGGGGAAGGCACAAATAGCCTTGCTCACTGTTGGGGATAATGAGCTTGGTGTGGGAAACAACGGGCTTGATGCAAGAGAGTGAAGTCACATCATTCAGGGGTTGCCAGGGGAGAGAGACACACATGGATGAGTGATCTGGTGAGCCAGCTTAAACTTCCAGGATTCTTAAGGGACTGCAGGAATGAAAACATTTGATAATCCTATTATTTTATGTCATATTTATACTCTCCTAATTATTGCAATTCGAGTGATATATATATGTTATATAAAATACTTCAGGTAGGCATAAGTGGCCTTGCTCACTGTCAGGGACAATGAGCTCGGCATGGGAAACAATGAGCTTGATGCAAGAGAGTGAAGTCACATCATTTGGGGGTTGCCAAGAGAGAGAGACGCATGTAGATGAGTGATCTGGTGAGCCGGCTCAGACTTCTGGGATTCTTAAGGGACTGTGGGAATGAAAACATTTGATAATTATATTTATTTTTGTCATATTCATACTCTCCTAATTATTACAATTCAAATGATATATATATGTCATATGAAATATGTGAGAAAGGCATAAATAGCCTTGCTCACTGTCAGAAATGATGAGCTCATCATGGGAGATGGTGGGGTCACATTGTTTGGACAATGCTGAAGGGGGGAGGGTGTGAGAAGGTGTGGGAGAAGCGTGGAAGACAATGAGTTGCATCATTCAGATGATGGCAAGGAAGGGACAGTCATGCGGGGGACAAGGCACGTGCAAAAGGACTTGGGGATAGGAGGGGAACATGTGAGGGGAGCATGTGCCAAGGCCTGTTCCTGAGTTTTAATGCTGGAAACCACTGGGAATGACTGGGTGCGCGAGAAATCAGGAACCTCTGCTAAGAAAAAGGGTAACCGGGCAGACGGTAACCTTGTGAATTTGCAACGGTTTGTGTGACAATCAGGTGTGCCGGATTTCGAATCGCGTTGGCTCCAACTGATTGGGTCCATTTTTGGCTGAGCCTCAATAACTGAACGAAACAGACAAACAAAGTCACGTATATTCGGAAAGAGTACAAGGCATGAAAGTGACAGTAACGCAGAAAACACTTAAACAAGATACAAAGACGAGAAAGGGGACAGTACAATAGTACAATGTAACATGCGATAAGATCCAGTAGCAATGGGGAAAGCGAGTTGCTCTCAACCAGAGCACATCACACATGCTTCCTTATTCTCAAGCGAACAGGCGAGCTTTGCCTCTTCCAACTCACGAGCCTTTTTGCGAAGCAACGCCGCCGCATACTCAGGGTCCTTCTCAGCGGCGCGTCGCTGTACCTCATCAAGCCCAGACAAAGCGACGTCATGCGATTCTGCGGGAGTGAGTGGGTACGACGGAGTTGAAGTTGGCGAATCGTTCGAGGCCGCCGTCGTGGGTGTGGAAGCAGCAGCTACGGATTCTACTTCAGCAGCGGTGACTGCTGAGGGGACAGCGACAGATTTCGTTTCGACTTCTTGTACAACAGAGGAACGGGTCGATTGAGGCGGGGGTGTAGAGGCAATAGGACGTGCGACGGGTGCAGGTTTCGGATTTGGCTGGGTTTCTTGCTGCTCCTTTTGCTGTTTGACTTGCGCTACGAGCGAGTGGTCGAGCGTGAATTGGATCGCCTGTGCTGCGGGCCGCGTGCGAAGGTAGTACATGCCAGTCTTCAGACCGCGCTTCCAACCGTAGAAATGCATGCTTGTCAGTTGCCCGGCTGTCGGCGCCTGCAGATGCACATTGAGGCTTTGACTTTGGCAAATGAACGCGCCACGGTCTGCCGCCAGGTCGAGAACCTTCTTCTGCGAGATCTCCCATACGGTCTTGTAGATCGACTTGACTTCTGCAGGGATCTCGGGAATAGCCTGAATCGATCCATTGTTGGCGATAATTCTGTTCTTCATGTCATCATTCCAAAGCTTGAGATCGACGAGTTCGCGCAGAAGCCATGGACATACAACCTGGAACTCGCCAGCGAGGACACGGCGCGTGTAGATATTGCTAAGATTGATGTTAGATCACCGGCAATGCACAGGGGACAGAGAAGCCTACCTTGTGTATGGCTCAAAGCACTCGTTGAAGCCCAAGATCTGGCTTGTTGATGCAGTTGGCATCGGGGCGACAAGGAGAGAGTTTCTCAAGCCGTATCTGGCGACTTTCTCCTTGAGAGCGGCCCAGTCCCACAACTCGGTAGGGGTGACATTCCAGAGGTCATACTGCAACTGACCCTGCGATGCAGGGCTACCCTCATAGGTTTCATACGTACCCTGGGCCTGTGCCATTTCACAACTGGCCTCCACGGCAGCATGATAGATCGTCTCGAAGATTTGCTGATTGAGCAACCGCGCTTCAGGTGAGTCGAAAGGCATCCGCAAGACCATAAACGTGTCAGCGAGACCCTGAACACCCAGGCCGATTGGGCGATGCCGCATATTCGACCGGCGGGCTTCGGGAACAGGGTAGTAGTTGATGTCGATGACGCGGTTCAAGTTAAACGCGACAACCTTGGAGACGTCATGCAACTTCTGAAAATCGTACCGATTCCCTCGGATAAAGGAAGGTAGTGCGATAGAGGCAAGATTGCAGACAGCGGTCTCATCCGGAGAGGAATATTCGATTATTTCCGTGCAGAGATTGGACGACTTGATGGTACCAAGGTTCTTCTGGTTTGATTTTCCTAGAACCAGATTAGTAATTACTAACGTACCCTCACCGAGACTTACTGTTGGCATGATCCTTATAACACATAAACGGACCCCCGGTTTCGATCTGCGCATCCAAAATGGCATACCACAGCTTCTGGGCGGGTATAGTCTTGCGAGCGCGTCCCTCACGCTCATAACGTTCATACAAATCCTCAAACTCGGAACCATAGGTTTCATGCAAACTAGGAGCTTCGTCAGGTGAGAAGAGTGACCATTCCGCATTAGCCTCGACGCGTTTCATGCTTTCAAATACGATTAGTGAAAGCAAGGAAATGGCTGCTTGATGAATGAGAACTCACAAGAGATCGGGTATCCACAACGCATAGAAAAGATCACGAGCCCTGACTTCCTCTTTGCCATGGTTTTTGCGGAGGTCGATGAATTCAAAGACATCGGGGTGCCATGGTTCGAGGTAAATTGCAAATGCACCCGGCCGCTTATTGCCACCTTGGTCGACATAACGTGCAGTGGCGTCGAACGCACGAAGCATGGGCACGATGCCATTCGAGTAGCCATTAGTACCCGCAATGTAGGCACTAGTTATTGCAGTCAGCACGACATAGCACAAGATAAAGTAGATAAAGATATACGACTAACCCGGTGGCACGGATGTTGTGAATATTCAAACCGATCCCTCCAGCTGACTTACTGATCATCGCACATTGCTTAAGTGTATCATAGATGCCTTCGATTGAATCGTCTTTCATGCAAACCAAGAAACACGATGACAGTTGGGCTTTGGGAGTACCCGCACTAAAAAGGGTTGGCGAGGCGTGGGTGAAGTAGCGCTCAGACATGAGGTTATACGTCTGGAGAACTCTTTCAATGTCGGAGCCGTGTATGCCAACTGCTACGCGCATGATAAGATGCTGAGGGCGCTCTGCTACACGCCCATTGATGCGTAGCAAGTAGGAACGCTCGAGAGTTTTGAACCCAAAGCTAACGAACAAATTTCAGATGCTGCCTTAGGTGATGACGCGAAACTTACAAGTTATACTGGAAGTCACGCTCATAGATGATAGCAGAGTCTAGCGTCTCGGCATTCGCCATTACTACATCGTACGTCTCCTTCGAGATCATGCTTGCGGAACGCCCAGTCTTCGGGTTGACTTAACAAACACATTAGACACCACTAGAAACATTGATTAACAGAACAAACCATAGTTGTATAGGTCTTTGACGACATGAGAGAAGTTCTTCTTTGTCTCTTTGTGAAGGTTGGACACAGCGATACGAGCTGCAAGAATTGCGTAATCGGGATGTTTTGTTGTCAAATATGCCGCCGTCTCGGCAGCAAGATTCTACATAATTTCGTTAGCCAATGTTCGAAATAATACTGGGGATGGGGATCAATGAAAGTATTATGACATACATCGAGCTCAGTTGTAGTAACACCTTGATAAACGCCCTGGATAACCTTCTGTGCAACTCTAAGGGGTAGATCAGTAATTTATCCAA
Source organism: Russula virescens (assembly GCA_003316435.1). NCBI lineage: Eukaryota > Fungi > Basidiomycota > Agaricomycetes > Russulales > Russulaceae > Russula > Russula virescens. Next base: position 93,357 of record QFEY01000768.1, on the reverse strand, counting down.
GTATCATAGTAGGGATTTACTCGATAGGGTTGACATGGTTCATGTCCAAGCCATAGCAGAGTTTGTTGATACGAGCAGTGATCTAATTCTCGTGAATAATGTAAGTTAGACGCGATAAATTATGAGCGTACCTTGTCAAATTGAACGCGTTCCTTACGCCTAAAAGAGCGCGTGAGGAAGTTACACCGAGCCACAAAAGTTATGCACAAATATCACGTACCCATCTACGCGAGGGGTCATCAGTAAGTGGGCATTAGGTCGAAGGCGTCGCGTAAAGACTTACCTCGCTTGTACACAAAGGAAGCCATACGAGTGATTGGTGGTTGTTGTGAAGTATATAATGCAACAAGATGGACTGGGGCGCGAAAGCAAACAATTGAAAACGTGGGGGTGGAGGTTGAATGTAAGAGGGATAGCGAAAGGAAAGAAACGCGTCGGAACACTTTTAAATTAGTGGACGTGACTAAGCGCCGTGCATGTTTTCACGTATTTACTAACGCTCAACATATCATAGTATTATCATACGGATATTAATTTTCATACTGTGGAGCAGAATATCCGTGTCAAAATGCAGGATTATTACTTCACCAATTTCGACGGGGTATAGGAACAGAGAGGATTGGAAAAGATTTCTTGACATTTTGAAGCTGAGGTTAAGGTTAGTCGCGTCGCACGCCAAACACTCGCACGGTCGCGTTCTTTGACAATATTTATATTGATTGACGCGTCTTCGTCGCCCGTGTTGATCGATCGCGTCTCACGTGAACACGAGAAACATTGATACATAGCGCCCACGATGTAAGTAGGTTGAGTAGATGCAGGTGATTCGTACGGAGGCGGGCAACAAGACTGCAGCAGCATAGTGTAAGAAACCCCTCGCTAATCCATATCTGAAAACAAGTCCGGCAGAGCATCCTGCGCCGCCTTCAGCTTCTCGTTGATCGCGCGCCGTGCTAGCATGCGACAATCGTGGTGCATATAGGTTGCACTTCCCCACTTGTCAAACTCCTTCAGCACAGCGCGGAGGCGGCCGAGCACATCGGCAAGCCCTAGCGCAAGAACAGTCTCGCTCTTTGTTTTCTCGCGCCAGAACTCCTGCCATGATTGCATGCACCCACTCTGATGCCAGTTTACACCGCATGAGGGGGCGTGGTCAAAGTTTGGGGGTACCGTACGCAACTGTTCCCATGCCATCGTAAGGCGGTAGTAGCCCGAGAGTAACCGCATCTGCTGCGCAGCCGAAACAATAAGTCGCCCATCTGCATCGATCTCCCCTTCCGTAGGCCCTGGTCCAGGCCGCCGCACGACAACCACGGCCTTCTGCATCACCTCGAGATAGGCAGCTCCGCGTAGGACACGCAAATCAAGTTCGTCTGCGAGTGTCATCGCCATGTAGGCATTCTGCGGCGAAGAACCCATGTGTCTGCGCAGCGATTCAACCATCGTATTGAGGAGACGCTCGTGTTGGCACATCTGCGCAAGGCGCACAAGTGCCACGATTTGCTCATTGTTCGAAAGTTGTGCAGGGAGGGTACATGAATGAGTCGGTGAGGTGGGTGCATGACAAAGACCCGCTAAGGGGAATTGGGGGGAGGATGAACCCCTGCGAGTGACAGTATCGACGATAACATCTAATGCCCACGTCTCGAGAGACTTGAATGAGTACTTGTTCGAGACGCTGGCGATGTCGATGAGGCGAGTAAGGTTGGCCAGGTTGGAGTGCACCTGCAGGAGTTCATAGGGTCTTCGCAGGTGAATCGCAAACCGCGAGAGCAAAATTGTACGACTCACAAAGCATATAGCGCCCAGAGGAAGTTCCGGAACTGAGACACAGTATCTCCCATGAGAATGACTGGATTGTCATCCGACTGGCCTTCAGCCGGTTTGTCTCCCTGCGGCAAAGAAAACATAGAACTGAAGGAAGAGGAATCTTTCGATAGGATTGTTCTGTGTACCTATAGGGCGTAAATTTTCCTGCGATTGGCCGATGACTTGTGGACTCACATTGAACAGTGTATTTTCTACTAAGATTATGCAGCTTCCGTCAGAAAGATAGTAGTCCTCATCACGGACGACTTGCGACGCTCCACGTTGAGGAACAGGGACCTTCATGACCCCCGATTTCTCGAACAAGTTACGCGAACGTTTTCGTGGTGGTGAGTGGAGCAACCGAGCCGTTGCGACCTCTTCCTCACTGTCTACTAGAAGTCCCTCGTCCTCAGGTGGGATAAAAAGGGGAGTATCAAGCTCTGTCATTGACTGCCCAGAGGCTTGCGGACTGCGCAGGTCTACAGGTAATGACGTACGATGACTCGTATGAGGAGGGGAGAGTTGGGTCTGGGTCATGCGATTGTTGGGATTGGGCACACTGCCACGTGGTTATCACACGTGATTATCAAGATCACCGGTTTGTCCTTGTCCGTGATTTTTTCTCGCGTTGTTTCTCCTCCTCTCTCGATTGCACCAGCTAGCGTAGCGATTCTTTCTGCATGAGGAAGCAACTCGATCAACGCATACCAACTCTCATTAACAACAATGCTAAAAAGAATCATCGTTCCTTCATAGCCCTTGTTGGGGACAGGGGGAGAGATCAGGTGGTCAACCTCCATTTTCTACTCTCTCAAGCACGCGTCTCCGCACGTCCTTCCGTCCTTTGGTGTTATAAGAAAGATCTTGGATTTACAAGGTGCGCTTTGACCTGTCTGTCCGCAACAATCTGCTGATCTGTTCCAGTCACCGTAAGAAACGCGAGGCAAAGATAAAGAGAGACGTAAAGCGAGGTATCAGGGAAGCAAATGAACACGACCCCTTTGAGATCTTCATCACGGTCACCGACATCCGCTACGCGTGGGTATCATCATTTTCCTCGATTGTCGCTGCCCTCACATCGTTTAGTTATTATAAGGAATCTGAGAAGATACTCGGGAACACTTTTGGTATGCTCATCCTGCAAGACTTCGAGGCAATCACGCCGAACCTCCTTGCGCGTACAATCGAGACTGTAGAAGGTGGTGGGCTAATTGTGCTCTTGTTGAAGACTATGACGTCTCTGAGGCAGCTGTACACCATGACCATGGTGAGTATCAACCCGAAGACTCTTCATTCAGCCGCTGATACCAGACAGGACGTGCACGCACGCTATCGAACGTCATCGCAACATGACGTCGTCGCGCGTTTCAATGAGCGCTTTATTCTTTCACTTGGCTCCTGCGATGATTGTTTGGTCCTTGACGATGAACTGAACGTGCTTCCCATATCTCGCGGTAGGGATATTGCTCCAATCGAGGAAGAACTTGGAAACGGAAAAGAGGAATCGGAGTTGAAAGAACTTAGGGAGACGCTTGCAAATACCAAGCCTGTTGGCGAGCTCGTCAAACTCACCAAGACGGTTGATCAGGCAAAAGCAGTACTTACTTTCTCAGATGCTATTGCCCAGAAGACGCTTAGCTCGACGGTGACATTAACAGCCGGACGTGGCCGTGGCAAATCTGCTGCTCTTGGTTTGGCTATTTCTGCAGCACTTACATACGGCTATTCCAATATTTTTGTCACAAGCCCCAGCCCAGAAAATCTCAGGACTCTCTTTGAATTCGTCTTCAAGGGCATGGATGCTTTGGGATACGAAGAGCACCTAGACTATGACATTGCACAGAGCACAAACCCTGACTTCAACAAGGCTATTGTACGCATTAATGTTTTCCGGGGGCACCGACAAACCATCCAGGTAATTCCGAACCTCATTGAATAAACCAATGACGTACTCAGAGTCTCACCTTAGTATATCCAACCCCAAGATGCGCATGTGCTCGGCCAAGCAGAATTGGTCATCATTGATGAAGCGGCCGCCATCCCCCTGCCCCTTGTTCGGAATCTTATTGGTCCATACCTCGTTTTCCTTGCATCCACGATCAACGGGTACGAAGGCACTGGGCGATCACTCTCCCTCAAGCTTATTCAACAACTTCGTGAGTCAACCCGGCCTTCCCTTTCGAAGGACATCAAGGAGGACGTGGCCGCTGAGCCATCAACCAAGAAGCCTACATATGCTGCCCCTCCAAAAGTTCGAAGTCTATATGAAGTAAAACTCGACTCCCCGATCCGCTACAGCGCCGGCGACAAGATTGAGCAGTGGCTTAACGCACTACTCTGTCTCGACGCGGCGATTTCTCCGCGTAGTGCGCTGCACGGCACGCCGCATCCGTCACAATGCGAGCTCTTCTACGTCTCGCGTGATACTCTTTTTTCTTATCACCCTGCCAGTGAGGCATTCCTGCAACGCATGATGGCCCTCTATGTTGCATCTCATTACAAGAACCAGCCCAATGACCTCCAACTGATGTCCGACGCTCCGGCACATCATCTATTTGTGCTCCTTCCACCCATCGCAGATGATGAAACCCATCTCCCCGAACCACTGGTCGTCTTACAGGTTGCATTGGAAGGAAATATCAGCAAACGATCCATTTTGGAGGGTCTACAACGCGGACTTCGTGCAGGAGGTGATCTCATTCCATGGTTAGTCGCACAGCAGTACCAAGAGGGTAAATTTGCTATGATGAGTGGTGCGCGTGTTGTGCGTATCGCGACACATCCCGACTACTTGAAGGCACGTGCCTTCGTCCTCCATACAGGTAGAAATCAGATCTGATGTGAAACGTAGATGGGGTATGGGGCGCGGGCGCTTCAGGTATTGAATGCGTATTATTCTGGCCAATATTTCAATCTAGACGAGTCTGCTACCAAGGAATACGTTTTATACCCTGACACCATGGCGATCAACGAGGTATGTCAGTCTGCCCAATCAGCTCAGAAGAAGCTTACCTTTAATTAGTCCACCAGCCTTCTCACTGACCATCTGACTATCAGATCAGTCGCTACAATGCCTCCCCTCTTACAAAGACTTACTGAACGTAAACCCGAGAACCTTGACTATCTTGGTGTATCGTATGGGCTCACATCACAACTTCTTCGGTTCGCTTTGTCAGTTTCGAAATCTCAACCTTCCCTGATCACTCTGCAGGTTCTGGAAGCGCGCGGGCTATGTTCCGTTGTACATCCGTCAGACGCAGAGCGAACTTACAGGCGAACATACTGTTGTTATGGTGCGCGGGCTTCAATCGTCAACGAATGAGGAGCTTGGGTGGTTAGGGGAGTTCTCGAAAGGTGAGTTCCTATTCCGTTCGTCCTTGCCTGGTGATCACAACATGCTATATAAGACTTTCGAAGGCGGTTTCTCTCACTTTTATCATTTAAGTTCAGGGAATTTAACAGCATAATGGGTCTTAGCGTGCTCGAAGCCGCTAACGCCGGTGTCAACTATCTCGATCCCGACAGAACGCCAGGTTGTATCTATTGTATGACGTTCACCTACCCTTTCTTGACTTACACCCTGTCACCTAGTTCTTACCTCTCAGGAGCTTTCGTTCTTATTCACACCCTTCGACCTCAAACGACTCGAATCGTATGCTCAGAACTCACTTGACTATCACGTTATACTTGATTTATTGCCGACGGTGGCCATGCTCTATTTCGAGAAACGACTTGGAGAAGAAGTGCGCCTCAGTGCGATACAGAGTAGTCTGTTGCTTGGCATGGGATTACAACGTAAAAGCGTCGAGGGTGTGGAGGTGTGTTGGCGCTCCATCCGTCTCATCGGGTTAAACAATGACCCTACTACAGGCAGAACTTCAGCTGCCTGTGTCACAATCACTTGCACTTTTCGTAAAGCTTATCCGTAAGATCTCGGGCAACCTACAAGAGATACAAAAGGCAACGATCAGGGCCAACATCCTCGCACCCGTGTCTGCGTCCCAGGATGGAGAAACAACCGCAATATCCCTAGTTTCGGACGCAGAACGCGGGCTAAAGACCATGGAAACTGAGCTAGAAGCGGCCGGCGACGAGGCTACTGCAACCCTCCGGGAAAAGCAACGCGCGATGATCGACTCGCTCGACCTCTCACGGTAAGCATCCTACTTCTTTCGTAGGTCCTCACTCCCCACAACTGCATAACCTGAGTACATCAGCTTATCGGTGTCATAACTACCTCAGATATGCCATTGACGATGCATCGACGGACTGGGCTGCCGCTGAGGCACAGATACGTGTTGCGGGGAACCACCGGGGCAAGTCGACGGTCGTCAGTGTTAAGACGTCAGATGCCGTAGGACAGAAACGCAAGGCGGATGCGGTTTCGTCTGCAAAGGCTAAAAAGAGTCGCAGGAGTCTTGCGAGAAGACAAAAGCACTGATGGGCTGGCGATTCACAGCATGGGTCGTGGAAGCCACCTCTGGTGTGAACAGGGCTTCTGTCTCGTAATAAGTCTACCCGTACCACGTTCATTTCTGCTCAGTTAGAGTATCTATAATTGTTCAGTTCTCGACAATGGCTTGTCACATAGCCCAAGCTGCTAGAGGAGTTAGCTTGAAGCGACGAGACCCGAATCTACCTCAAACGAACACTTTCGCCGGCGGGGTGGGGTCGACTTCCTTATCCGCATGACCTCCGTTATCAAACTTGTTTAGATGGATTTACCATATATAACGCCTTTGAGGTGCGATAAACATCTGAAGCCCGCAATACCAAGACGGCAAGTATTGGAAGTCTTGGGGTGTTGGCGCTATCACCTCCATTTTGATCCTTTCTCCTTGTTGACATTCGCGGCGGGTGAGCGCCTGAGTTGAATTATAAGGCATGACGCACATAGAGTGTCTTCATCCAACAGGTTTATCTGATGATCAAATGGTAGTGACAGACGCTCCGGTTTCTCATCTCTTGGCATGCATAATATTAATCCGGGGTGCAACAACTCGTAGACTGTGCTCGTCTGCAAAGTGTATACAGTAATACCCAAAGATTCATAAACCACGGGAAGTTATCATAAATGCCCCTTTGAGAAGCACACTGGGAAATTGGCCCAAGCTGAGCGTATAGCACATTGGGTTATCTTCAACATCTAATGCTCACGGTACTACAGGGCAAAGTAAAAAGTACTGGGCAGAGGCAGTATCTGAGGTAGACACGGCTAGGAATGAGCGTAGAAAGCAATAAGTTAATTCTCTAACTTTGGTTAAAGTGACTAAAGGATCTCTATACTCGCGTGAGAAGAAACTGAGAAAATTATGGTAAACTAGCGTGCCGTATTTCTCAACTCGCCTCCTTCCTTTTATTGAATAGCATACACCTGTGCGGACTCGCTTAACTCAAATCATCTTCGGTAGGTTCACCGAGAATTGGTGGGCCTGGCGAGGGTGCACGGCTACCCTGTGCGGACGAAGAATGCGGCCAGCGCATTGTCGCAGGGCCGTTACCAATACCAGCGTCTGCCCACCGGACTGAGCGGGCCGGCGAGACTTCCCGAGAACCTGTTTCGCTCCCCCGCAGCGACACAATGCGCATGTGTCGCGGCCGCCTGCGGGTGGCAATGGTTGACGGGACAGATGTGGGCAGCGCGCGCCCGCGTTGCTCCTCATCTGCGGGGTCCATCGGGGGAGATTCTGGGACAGACGAACTGGATACGTTTGGCGCCGATGTGGATGAACCTATAGCGAAGGCAGCGCTTGACTCGGAACTCGACATGCCTTTTGAAGTAGTGGGCGGTAAACGGGAGTGGTTGTGACTGGAGATGGAAGAACGGTGGCGATCAATGCGCCTCTTCTTGCTGGCCCGATTACTGGCGATTTTAGCTGTTTGCTGATGCCCGATTTCCATCACTTTCTCTGGAGAACTCCGGTCTGACACCCATCCATCCTCTTCATCATCTTCGTAAATATCCGCAACCTCTGGCTCCACGGACGAGTTTAACTTGACGTGTATCGAGTCTGCCGGCGCTTGCGTCACGGCCCCTTCACCTTGCGGGTACGAAGGTTGAGGCGATCTGCCAATGTCGCCACCACTCATACCAAAGCCTTTAAGACCACCTTCGACCTCATGTGATACGTGTCGCATTACTCCACCGATGAATGCGTCTGCGGCATGGTGCACTGCAGCGTGACCACCGCGAAATGCGCGGGTGATGCGTTCGGCTTCACTCGGGCCATATGCGTTACGTTGGACCTCAACCTCGATCTAAGACATGCCGACCGTTAGCATGATGCTGACGGGCGCACGCATATATATGTAGTGACAAATACTGACCTCTTCTCCAGGCCCAGTACGACGTTCAATGATACGATGCGGACCTTCCTTCCACTCTGTATATAATTCCGTGCCGTCTGGTGCATTGTCCGGCTTAGCCTCTTCCGGCTCAGTCACAGTCACCGTGAGGGCATCTGCACTGTCCCTATCTGCCCTCGGTTCAGCGCGGTCCCTCTTTTCGTCTTCCTCGGCACCCATCCCAGATAATCTGCTCGTTGCGCCCCCTTTCTCAACGTCACTTGCCTGGCCTCGTTCCATAATATCCACGGGGTCACGATTAATCACAACGTCCTCCGCACGTTCAACACGGCGGGTATGCAATGCCCAGTCGGGAAGGCTCGGTTGACGTGACCAGGTACGCGTGACAGTTGTCACCCGCCGACCGAGCGAGAAGAAGGGAATTGAAAGCCCGTGAATGAGGATCGAACAAAGGACCATGAAAGCCACCACGGGTTGGATCAGGGCGGCAAGGCGTTCCGCCTGGTTAGCTGGCGGGGTTTGAGGCCGCGGAAGGATTTCGGCAGCAACCGTGGATGTAAAGATAGCACCTGTGGGGTCGCATGAGCAATGGAGTACCAAGCAAAGGAGGGACGAGGCTTGCCAATGCCCATGGGACCAAAATGACCACTAAATAATGCCTCACGGAAACTTTTAATATCTGGGATCCACTTGAATAGTGCAACGATGATCGGTAGACGCCGCAACAATAACACAAGAACAGCGACACAAATGAGTCGCCCAACGGAGAGAGACAGTGTCTTGTCTGAGAACGAATCGAACGGCATCCAGGCGCCAACAAATACGAATGCGGCAGTGTTGAGAAGCAGGTCGATGACTGAGGAAAATACGGAGGCTTCTGTCTGCTTGTTAAAGAAGCCATCCCATGCAAAGGCAGTGCCGCACGCGAATGATGCAAGGAGGTCGTCCGAACCAAGAAGACTTGTCGTACCGACCGTGAGAAGTGCTAGTGACACATATTGTGCGACGTATGACTGTCGATCAATGAGGTCCTTGCGTTCACAGAATTTCATGAGATGCCGAAAACCAAAACCAAGGATGGAACCCCATATGACGCTAAGCACGATCTGGTCTGTACAACGTACGTTAATAGATGTAAATGGAAGAAACAATTAGGCATGCACAGAGCCACAGAGCAAGGAACCAATCCTTGATCGCCTCTCCCGTTGTGCTGTCAAGCGTGAGATAGAGGGAAAAGTACAGAAAAGGAAACGCTGCGCCATCATTACTGCCCGATTCTGCAGCAAGCAGATGTCGTAGATGTGCAGGCACATGCTTGTCAGCATATTTGCCTCCGATAATTGCTGCGGCAAGAATCGGGTCAGTGGGGGTGAGACAGGCGGCAATGGCTAAAGATGAAAGGAAGCTGAGGTTCGGTATGAGTGCGTAGATGAAGGCAGCCGACACGAACCAGCCCTTGATCATGATTGTCAATCAACGTCTGACTGAGAAAAGTAATGTAAAGAGAGAAGCGCACCCATGTCATTACAGGGACAAGGAGGAAGAAAAGGCTCTTCCAATGACGGTACATGTACTTTTTGGGAAGCTCAACACCGATGGCGAACACACCAATAGCGATGACGATGCGAGTGAACTCGAGAGTGATATTATTGGTGACTTCGTCAGTGCCATTCCCCCAAGAACGAGGGTCAAAAATGTTTGCTCCATACGGGCCTGAAAATGAGGTTTGGTCAGTAAGGCTGGTCACAAGACGCGCGTCTGAGAGATTCTGGACCATGAAGGAAGGCCACCTGAGCATGCTTGGCTGACCAACCAAGAAAATAGGCACATCTGGTTTGAATGTGACATATATTGTTACGTTATAATAGGAGGTGGAGACAGCTCCAAGAGGGCCAAGACCGGTCGGAGTGGAGGGGTTGAATATGGGGTGCAGTGAGAGTGGACGTACCGATGATGACACCGAAAAGGAAAGCCCAGCATGCTTCGCCAATATAGAGCTGTGCGAAACGGTCGTCATCAAAATCCGCAAGTTGGGGCGAGGATCCAATGCGATCACAGACCTTTTCTCGAATGAATAGCGAAAACATGCCAAACTAGGCGATGCAGAGGGAAAGAACAAGAACTTAGCGATACGTTCGGCATAACGGATGCGGAAAATGACACACAAACACGACGAAGCCACCGAGGCAGGCATAGAGAATATGTGGTGTGGACAACTCAAGCTGGATAACGGGCGTCAGCTGGTCATGTGCAGACGCGGGATCGTATGAAAGAACGACAGACGGGATGAAAATGCATGACTGCAGCGAAAAATGGAGATGATATGGGTGAGCTAGCGTTGGTCGTGTATATCGTGTGGTGGGGCCGTAATAGTCGTGATGAACGTGGCGAGGAGATGACGGTCGGGAAAGTGAATGTGGCGAGAAGGATTAAGGAGATGGTAAGAGTTGAGAGAGGTGAGGGGATGGGGGGAGCTGTATATTCAATTTTACCCCTTAAAACTTAGCTCCGGAAATGTTAGTCCGGGTCATTGTGTGATTTACGTGTTCCCCCTCTGGCGATATTCATTCTGGTGGCATATCTTCCTGGGAACGCGATGCGTGATACCAATGAGATGAGCGGCGTACTATTTCCCCCCAAGGTGCGTTTGGGATCGATGAAATGTAAAGAGGCCGAGTCTGAATGTGCCACCGAAGTTAATGGACCTGGGACACTCAGTGGACACTCTGACACTCTGACACTCCTGGGTCAATCTGACTTATCTCCGAGTCGTACTCTCCTCTCACCTCACCTCTCAACATACCAAAGCCCCTCTTCACGTCTCGCCCATTTGATTCCGCACTTTTCGTATGGAACTGTACATGTATTCGGTTATCACACAGGCACGTGCCATCTACTGTACCTTCCCCTGGTTGCCGCCTCTAATTGTTCCTCGTCTAACGGCGTCTCACCTGCTTGCCGTAAGGGACAAACCCCTTAACGCCAAGACAGGCGTCTTACTCAGCCTTACTGTGAGGCGGCATCCTACACACCACGCGATACGGAAAGCGGATTGGCCGTGCTCGTTTTTGGACACAACTCCGCTCTGCCGATCAATGCCGGAGGCAAGGACCCAGGACACCGTCCCAAATATAATCTCCTCGTATATTATATATGATCCCTTTGTCTAAATACATTACCTAAGTTCATTATGTTGGTTCACGGGTCGATGTACGAGACAAAAGGTCAAGGGCTCGAGTTGAATGAAGGGTCCTTTGTATTGCTTTACATTCTCGTATACTTTACATTAGTATTAGTAGAGACTCTTAGTCTTCACAAAGGATATATTGTACAAGTACAGTGAAAGCAATACCATCCATCATCCTTTGCAGAATGATCAACCATCAATATTTCCCCATCGTCGCTTCCAAAGACAATTTTGATTTCAAATCTATACGCAAAGCATATGTGATCATTTTGTGAACAGGACCAGGTATACTTACCTGGATGGTTCGGTCATGGCTGGATTACGACGCCAAACGAACGACGGCCAGAATGAACAGGTTGGAAATACCACCTCTTAGGGGATCCTGTGCGCCAGGCTTTGCGGATAAATGCTTCTGCTGTACTCGAGCGATGACTCTTGCAAGCGCTATAGAAAAGAAAAGTCGAGAATGAGTATGCACAAGTATAGATATATAACATACCTGCTTCGGAATTGCAGCAGTGCGTGTGGCAGCCCAGGGGTTGTCACTGATGACCTTTACCGCATTCAAATCACTCTCGTCACTTCTATCTCCTTTGGATTCTGCATCCACATCCAAGGATTCGGTTTGGAACCACCAGCACTTGCAAGGTCAGCACACCAGGTCTTGTGGATAAGTGCTTCTACCATACTCGAGTGACGATTCTTGTGAGCGACTCATGACAAGATCCCGGTCATATTGTAGATGAGATAAGAAAGTATAAGCATGAGTATAGAAGTCGTAACATACCTGCTTCGGAATTGAAGTGTGTGCGGCAGCCCAGGGGTTGTCGCTGACGATCTTTACCACACCCAAATCGCTCTCGTCACTGCTGTCTCCTTCGGATTCCGCATTCGCATCCAAGGATTTGGCCATGGGCTCAGCGACGGGCTCATGCTTCACGCATGCAAGGTCGGGCGGACTGTGCGTGTCAAACATAGCATGTGGATCCCCAGGGTCGGAAGCAGCGAAGACTGGGGTGGCACAGTCGTCGTAAATGACCTTTGTTGAGAAAATGCCCAGTCGTCTGAAGGAGGACGCTGTATACGCGTGGCAGAATCACGCAGTCGAAGGGACGTTCCTAATGGCGGTTCTTCGGACAATGTGCGATCCACAACCTGTCATTCTTCTCCGATGAGTTCGCCCTCGTCACTGGTGTCAAGACACGTCGCAAATTTCAGTGGAAATGAGGTTCTCTTACCTGACAGCAACCAATTGAAAATCGGCAATAGGAGAGTGGCAGAGGACTTAGTGGAAGCAGTTGGGATGGGCACAAGTAATGGCGAGAAGGTTGGGAGGACAGAAGGTGTCGCCAAAGGCTTAGAGGGCCCTCCAACGACGCAACACTTCCACAGCTCCACACAGCAATGCAACTTGAGATAGGATAAGACCTTTACAGCAATCTCCCACGGGAAGACAGTAAAAAGGTCGATCTGGATCAGATGGTGAGCATGTCAGTGAGGAGCGAAAGTTGAGAGACGTAGCGCATCATCAGGATGCCCTGAAGAACTCGCTCTTGAGAGTGTGGGGATAACAAAAAGTCTGCCTAGATTGCACTAGTAATTCTGTTTTTGAGTGGAGAGTTGTCGGGAGGGCTGGATAAACACAAGCACAGATATTGAGCACATTAAAGGGGGATAGGACGCACCTGCTAGGGCTTCAGATTTCTTCCTTTGTCCGTGATACTTTGGTGTCAAAGACAAGAACTTCAAGGTTGGGTTAAGGGGGGACAGTCAAGGAAACATCGGAGATATGTATGATGGAGAAGGGAAATAAGAGGGTGAATTTGTCGTGCCATGAATAACGTTGATGCATGTTGATGTGTTGCATCAACGCGTCACTAACGCGTCGTGTCACGTTTGGAAACTGAAATCACATGGCCCCTCCGAGTCTCCCCAAATTTCTTTATCTCGTCCACACTCACAGGAATCACAATTATCACCCCAATCATTTGAGTACTGAATATATACAGTTAAAGAACTTTTTGTATATATGATTGGTACTTGCGGTGCCCGTTAGTGTGGACAAGCCACTACTAAGTGGGAGCACATTTCCCGCTCCATTTGGTTGATCTCTCGGAGTGCAAACATGCCTTGGCACACGACTTGTAGAATATGTCTCATCGCAGATGATCTTGGAGGCGAGCATGAACACAGAAATATATATATGATGGCCCAAGGATCCCCTCACCGCGGGAAAATGTGCCTTCAGATGTTGAAGGAGACAGAGCAAAGCGAAGGCCACTGATTGGTGGAGACGTGTTCAGTGAAGCGCGTACGCTATGAAGTGGTCGAGCCGGGGGTGTTGGGAAGGTAGAGGGCGGTGCTAGGGAATAACACGGGTAAACCCCTGGGTACCAAGGGCCCAACCTGTACCCGTACCCACGAGAAACCCGTACCCGTGAATCAAGGGTACATATTACTCCCACGGGTGTAGGGGTACTGACCCATCACGGGTTTACCCAAGGGTATTGTCTAGCAATCTCTTTGATCCGGTGCAGATCGAAGTCATGCAGTGCATAGATGAGCACTGCATCGAATTAATAGGGGCTCCTTCTCATATTGAGGCAATAGAAATTGGGAGTGTCGTCGGCCACGAATGCCGAACCTGCCTCCACCATGGACACCGCCGGCATCGAACCCATTGGCACGGCTGAGAGAACCGTGGCCGCAGAGTCCGAGGCGTTGGAGCTTCGGATGGAGGGCGAGGATGTGTGTGTGTGACATAGCACCGCAAGACAATGTGCCCGTGGGTAAGCAGGTGCTTAAAGCACTGCCGCACCGGGACATGGCGAGCGTGGGCGCAAGCCCAACACAGCAAAGCGCACAACCGAGCGCAGCTCGCCAACACGAGAGGGTAAATGCGTATACGACGCGGTGCAGCGATTCAACCCGAATGAACACGAGTTGTGTGATCGATGCGCAACTGCTGACGCCGAAAATCAAACCAACCGGGAGTGAAGGTAAATACGTCTTGGGGCCACGAGAGACCCCAAGAGATGGCGAACATGGGCTTGAGCCGCTGTCGTTGTCGAGAAGCGCCGCAACATAGTATAGTGCGAGATCCTAAGATGGCACGCTTGTGAGTTCGAAATGGAAGGATAATAGCTTAAAAGAGAATGAAGAACGGGCTCGCAATCCCAGAGGGATGCGAACGCGTTGAGAGGTTCAAGGGTCGCGCGGATTCGGGGGTAAACGGGGTGTCGGTTCTTCTTCTTCGCTGCTGTTCTTCGAGGATGCGTCGCCCTTTTATGTTCTATGAAGACGGTTACGACGTTGGCTAGCAGGGAATGGATTCGGAATGGGGGTCGGGTGTCGATGGTACCGGTTCCGAGGCCAACGCGTGTGCCTCCCTTACAATATGGCTAGCACAGATGTAATCTGTGGCGTGCCCGCTGTTTTTGAAGCGAGGGGCACTTGCAAGCCCAAGAGGAAGTCGCCATGGAAGGTGGCACCAGAGACGACGAGGCCTTTTGAGGCCGGAAGTGCGAATGCGACGCGCACAGTCGATTGCCCTATGAGACGAACCTAGGTGCTCGAAAATCAAGTCAGTCCAATGGCACTACCATTAAAAGACGTCACATACCTTTGTCTAGGGTCCTTGTTGTCTGACTTGTCTCGGATACTGGCCAGAGTCGTCGCCATCGTCATTTCGAGGCCGAGCGAGATAGGACCAGAGCAAGCTGGTGTACCGTGTATGTAAGAAGAAACTCCGAAAACTAAATCAGCCACATGTGGGCTACGGGTACGCCACGGGTCCACGGGTCCACGGGTCCACAAATGGCAACCCATACCCTACTGGGTACCTGTACCCGTGTTATTCCCTAGGCGCCACTGATTGGTGAAGCCGTGTCCGGCGAAGTGCGTGTGCTAGGAAGTGGTCAAGCCGGGGCGTTGGGGAGGTAGAGGGTGGTGCCAAAGGAGGGGGGAGCACAGCGACAGCAAAAGCCGCTGATTGGTGGAGCCATGTCCAGTGAAGTGCGTACGCTATGAAGTGGTCGAGCCGGGGCGTTGGGGAGGTAGAGGGCGGTGCCAAAGGAGGGGAACGTCCGGGCACGCAAAGAGATGCGAGACGAAGCTGGCACAAAGCTTCACTGTTGACTCGTGTCCATGAAACGGACCGCTTCCACTCGCACTCTGCAATGGGACGGGAGACATGAGAAAAGCCGAAGGATAAACTTTGGGGAGTGCTTACCGATGTGGGTCTGTGGGCAGTGGACGTCGAAGTGGGCCCTGAAATTCTATGCCTTTCTGTAGGGGGAGGGATGGCTTGGGGGGACTACGTTAATGGATATGGTCGGCATTAAGATATGTAAGGGGGGATGGATGTCCGATATCGATGGACGAAAAGGTTGGGGGATGGAGCTATAGAAGGGAGGAGGGATTTGAAGAGAGGCCGGGAAATTTGTCCATAAGCAGACTCCGTTGCATAAGGTATTGGGCGTGGACGTTGCGTGGCTCCTTCTCGAGCATGGCACAGACGCGACCGCTGAGGATGAGCACAAGCGCTGCGGACTCTGTTGCATGAGGTGTCAAGTGTGGACATTGCAAGGCTCCTTCTCTGCCATGGCGCAGATGTAATGGCGAAATCCGTTACATGAGGCGTCGGGTTTGTTCTGGGGAGGTGTAGAGGTCGCTCGACTCCTCCTCGAGCATGGTGCCAATGCAACGGCCCAGGACGAGTACAAGCGGACACCGCCGCATAAGGCGAGCAGTAAGTGCGTCTTATCACCCTTAATGCGCTCAATATCTGTGTTGTACGTTGCATCTAGTCCCTTTGATGGCCTTCCACTCGGAGGGAGGGTACTCACCAACACGATCTTCTGAAGGGGTCATTTTTGCAGTACCCTGATGGTGTGCTGCTTCTCTGAACTTCCGCTCCTCACTGACACGCTCGCCATCTAATCCAGATCGATTCTTCTGCCATCTTCCCATGTGAGGTTTATTTGAAGGTCTTAGCCTATCTCAGGTGATGTCATTGTGTCGAGGCGTGCAAGTGTTGCACCATTGGAGGGTCGTGAGATTTGGGAATGGTACATTGGCACCAAATACGAATGCGGTGAGGTTTCCCATTCTGTGATGCAGGCACTTACATTCTCATCATCTCCTTCACCCCTGACCGGTATCACCACCTCCAATGGCAAGCGCAAGCAAGAGGGCCCTGTCCCGACCTCTATCCCAAGATGTCACCGCTCTGAACCTTCTCCCTTCACACCTCCTTTCCTCTAATCTTCTTGCCATTACTTGTGCCCATCCCAACCACTGCACTTGTCGGCTCTATGCCACAAAATCCTCTGCTGCTTTTCTGTTGCCAAATTTCAATCGGTTGCTGCTGGGTAAGAGAACCTCATCTCCACTGAAATTTTTGATGCACCTCTTGACATCAGTGATGAGGGCGAACTCATTGGAGAGGAATGGCCGGACAAAGAGGTCATGGATCACGCATTGTCCAAAGGACCGCCATTAGAAACGTCCCTGCAAGAGCTCTCACCTGCACACCAATTAGTCAAAGAGCGCGTAGATCGCTGAGCCCATGACCAAATCCTTGGATGTGGATGTGGAATCCGAAGGAGACAGTGACGAGAGCGATTTGGGTGTGGTAAAGATTGTCAGTGACAACCCTAGGCTGCCACACACGCTGCTGCAATTCCAAAGCAGGTATGTTACACTTCTATACTCATGCCTATCCTTTCTTATCTTGTCTACAGCGCTCGCAAGAATTATCGCTCAAGTATGGTGGAAGCACTTATCCACAAGGCCCGGTGTGCAGACCTCCCAGGTACTGGTGTTTCCAAATCATCGTCACCTGCTCATTCTGGCCATCATTTGTTTGGATAATCCAGCCACGACCGAACCCTCAAGGTGAGTATACCTGTCATTCTGCAAAGGATAATCGATGATGGATGGTATTGCCATATCGCTTTCATTGTACCCATACATTATGTCTTTTGTGAAGACTAGGGGTCTCTACTTATGCTGATGTAAAGTATACGAGAATGTAAAGCAATACAAAAGACCTTTCATTCAACTCGAGCCCTTGACCTTTTGTCTCGTACATCGACCCGTGAACCAATATAATGAACTTAGGTAATGTATTTAGACAAAGGGATCATATATAATATACGAGGAGATTATATTTGGGACGGTGTCCTGGGTCCTTGCCTCCGGCATTGATCGGCAGAGCGGAGTTGTGTCCAAAAACGAGCACGGCCAATCCGCTTTCCGTAACGCGATCTATGCCTTTCGCTGCATGGGCATAGGGTTGTTCTCAGCTTCAAGGCCGTTAACCTTTCACCTTGATGCTCTAGAACGGTGTTTCGGTCCCTTTGCACATCGTGCTTCACATCCGTGCGTCAACGAAAGTAATGTCGTTGCCAACTGTCAGTGCGGGTGTAGGGCATACTAACTAATACTATATAAATATCCGTCTAGTTCGTGAACATGTTGTTGCCTGCAAGTGATCGACGCTCCAATGTTTGTTGTTTGCAGAAATTGGAATCGTGGAATCGCGGCATTCAACCGCTATGATACTTGGCTTCGGTTACTCTGTTGCACCAATAAAGTCCAACAGTCAGTTCAGATATGGTATCACAATTAGCTATCTTTGTGTAATTCACAGCATGAATACAGTACAGTACTATTGGCCATGTGAGTTAGATCGAGAAGGTGGAGCCGTATCAGATTCCCTCGCTACTTCAGGTGGTCTGGTATTATACGAATCGATGACGAGGCAAAAGCCTCAGGGATAGCCCTATACTAGCACTGATACTGTAGCGCTCTTTGTGAAGGGGCAACAGTTTGAACCTTTGATAACAAGTCTACAGCCCAGGGTAGAACTGGGGGATCCGGGCCGGTAATCCCTGTTTGACTGGTGGTGAGTTTTTCGAGTTGAGTTGGCAGAGTCAACGACTTGTGTACTACTATCAGTAGGACAGCACTCCATCCAACCATATATATGCTCTATACCTTCACCAATCTATTACTGAAAGCTTCTTATGCCTCAAGGAACCCGCTTCCATGGCCTCATTCCACCCTTCCCCATTCGAGTCGACCAGTTTGACGCGTCGCCTGGCCTCACGGTCATCCCTGCGCTGCACCTCCTTTCGCACACCCATTCCGACCACATTAACGGTCTCTCCGCAAAGTCATTTGCGTCAACTATCATATGCTCCAACGATGCCAAACAAATGTTGCTCAGACACGAGGCATACAGTGAACGCGCGATGAGGGACGTCGATCTCCGAGATGAGGCGCGGCTATCGAGAACATTCCGGCATTTGACAATACCACCGTTTCTAAAGGATGGGAAGCTTGACTTTTCTGCAAGTCGGGATCTGCTGGTGTGTCATCTTTCTATGCAAGTACGAGAGTTCCTTATTGACATGCCAGCCAGAGAGCCCTCCCTCTTCATACCCCAACGAAAATCGAACTACGTGATAACCTCACCATCACCCTCACACTCTTTGATGCTAATCATTGTCCTGGTGCTGTCATGTACTTCTCGCGTCTGTTCTGAACGGAGAGATCTGCGCATTTTTGACTTGTCATCGCTAGGTTCCTAGTAGAGGGCGTTCAGGGCGCTGTTCTCCACACCGGAGACTTCCGCGCAGAGCCTTGGTTTCTTGATGATATATGCAGAAACCCATTCCTACAGCCCTATCTCGCGCTCCCAGAAGCCCAAGGAGGAGCCGTGCCAGAGGGGCATACGGTCAACTGCTATGGGATACCCTTATTTAAGAAGTTGGATGCGATTTACCTCGATACAGAATGTTTACTGGCGATGAATGAGGTTCCCACCAAGGTACCCCTTTCCACGATGCATATATAAATGAGTAGTCTTGATTGTAGGACTCCCCAGACCGACGCAACTCAGGGTTTGGTCTCATTAATATCACTCTTCCCAACCAAGACCATCTTCTTTATCAACGCTTGGACATGGGGATACGAGGACATTTTTCGCGGCGTTGCTCGGTCCTTTCGAAGCCAAGTCCGTCGTTCCTTGCTACTCGCCTAATATGCTGACTGGTAATTATGTAGATTCACGTTGATCGCTATAAACACTGTGTTTATTCCAGCCTAGCTGACCCGTTTTTGCGTTCATTGATCACTCTTGACGCATCGAAAACGCGCTTTCACGCTTGTGAGCGTTTTAATCGTTGCTCACACGCCAGCAGAGACGACGTCGTATACATTAATCCCGTCACTATGAGCAAATTCAAATGGGAACAATACCTTGTGCTGACGGAGAGCAAGCTGCGTGCGGCGCAGCCTGTCACCATCTTGGTTCGTTCCCTGCTCCCTCTTTCGGATCGACCCTTAGCTTACACATGAGTTCGCGCGGCCAGCTGGTGCCATTTTCGCGCCACTCGCCCCTTCCAGAACTCCGCGCGTTCGTCTCTTTATTCCGTCCACTGCGCATCGTGCCCAACAGCCTAAATCCATCTCTCCACGGTCTTGACGCGCTCTGCATCCCTCACCTCTTCACGAACTGCCTGTCGTCTGACGCGTCTCATTCTTCGACCTCCTTCGCTGGAACATTGATCGACAACCATATCGAAGTAGGTGACGACCAAGATGACACAACGCTACAAAATCTGGTCGGCGATGGTGTAGACTCCATTGCCCGTGCGTGGGTAGATTCCCCGCGTATCTTAGACAAGCTGGCGACCATGGAACCATTTCTGAAGGGCAAAGTACGCGATGTCGTCCGCCGTACGCTTGGAGTCCCGCCTCTGTCAGCTGGGAATGGTGGAGAAAACGGGAGCTCTATAAGTATTCTACAGCGAATGCGCGATGCGCAACGTATCAATGCCTGTCGCGTCATTGAACCTGAGAGCGACCCGGAGACCCAGAATGGGGATGAAGATGCACATGCAAGGACCGCGAAGTTGCTGTTCGAGGTCACCGAAAGGAGTCAGATGACAGGTTCTCGAGGGATGTCCCCGGAGCAAATCCAGAGTTGTGAGTCTCCCTTAGGTAGGCGCCAACTGGTCGAGGAAGGAAGCAGTGAAGATACACCTATCCAAAAGGTGTCTCGTGCCATGCGTGCATCTACGCCACAAGTATCAGAGTACAGTTCCCAGAAAAAAGTTGAGAAAGGTATTTCAAGGGCCAGAACTGATTCAGGACTCGCTTCGCTCCAGGGATGGCTACTTCACAGCATGGGCACGAAGGATACGCGTCTTGGAGACGCAGATGACATACCGTCAACTTCTTTCTGCGCTGTTTCCCACACCGGCTCCCTCCCGTTCCCTGGTCTGCATCAATCATATACCAACAGACAAGATGATGACCCACCTCTGACGGACCTTCAGAATATTCCTCTCGCCAGGGCTGGAACGGAGCGTCAATGCACCCGGTCTCACTCTCGATCACAGTTGCGGTCCTTATCTCAGTCACAGTCACCTTTTCCACACACAACCGCAAAAAGGCGCAAAGTCGACAAGACCCTAGATGCCCATCGCAAGTCGGATGCAGTGCTGGTGTCTCCTGAGGAGGCAGACTCACTTCAAGGCCCAATAGGATTGAAGGTGAATCAAGTTGGGAAGTCGAAAAATGCAGCGCGACAGACCGGCCCCACGGAAGAGCTTGATCCGGACGTTGATGAGGAAACGTATCGGGCACAGCGCCGTGCATTACGAGCACGCAGTCGTGCAATCGAGGAAAAGCTCCGGCACGCGCTTCCAGTGCAGGAGGGTGGCGAGTTGTCAAGCGTATGATACATATAATGTTGTGATATACTGTACTTGTTTATGCGTAAAATTATTTGAATGTCCGATTATATGAGTGAGAGATATCGAGATCACAGATATTACAACCCCGCCGCGTCTGGGGGCTGTGGTCAACCATTCCACACTGTGAGTGAGTGACGATTCTACTCGGACGGGTCTATCAACGTTCCTCCAATTTCAAGTTCCGTCCGGTCCAACAAGCTGCTGGGTTTTACTGCTATCATCTTTGGTGTTCCTCTATTAGCTTTCCTAATTCCAATTTTATTCACGACGTAAAACTAACAACGGCCTTCAGGCACCCGTTTTTGTGTCCCAATCAACACGATGTGCCGACATACGTCAATCATGTATATGGACGTGTCGAACGAACTGCGTAGAGCGAGACAGTCAATCACACTTTTCATTGCCTGGTGAGGCCTCAGGGCGTGCCAGTGTGCTCCCGCAGAGTACAACGTGTTTCTGTGCTCGATCTCGATCCTTCCATTTCTCTCAATTGACTCGCGGTTGGAGGTAAAACGGAAAACCAGGGCTTACAACACACATAGTCCTTTAAGATTGAGCTGGTGATAACAGCTCATCTATGGGAATGTGATCCCGTTCATGGTTTACCAGTGACCTGGGCTGGAGTGGCACCTGTTTTGGGCGTCGGAATCGAGCTTAGGGCTAGAGATACGGTGCCTGGCGGCCGGGATCGACCAGTTTTTATGAGATGTGTATTTTGATCTAAAAAGCTCAGAATTGAAGTTTATAAAGATTTTAAAAATTCCAACCTCAAAAGTTGGCCACCTCAAAATTTTATGCCTACCTTTTAAAAATGGTGCCATTCAGCTCCTTTTAATTAGCTGAATCTTATGCCAGTCTCTGATCAACCAAAAAAAATTAGGGTTAAAACTTTGGGTTAAAGTTTAGTTTAGAGCTTTAGTAAATGACCAAAAATATAAATTAGGGTTAAGAGTGTTAATCTATGAGTGTTCTTGCTAAAAATATACATTAGGGTTAAGAATTCAGACCTAAAGGTTGAGTTTTAAATGAGGTTTTTGCCAAAAATATTATTAGGGTTAAGAATTTGAACCCAAAACTTGGGTTTTAAGTAAGATTCTTGCCAAAAATATAAATTGGGGTTTAGAATTTGGACCTTTTTAAATGAAAAATAAATTAGGGTTAAGAAATTAGACCTAAAAGTTGGCCACCCAAAAAAGTACAGATATAATTGTGTAAAGGGTGTTTTTGAACTCTTTTAGCCTCTCTGATTATAATTCTGAACTCTGTTTGCCCTCTAGTTTACATGTTATAAAATTTGTTGACTTTGGCTGTCAAGCACTGTAGTCATGCACTAGTCATGGATTGAGTGAACAATTAACTAGAATACGTACGTGCCCCGCACATACCTGAAAGCCTGATTCACCCTCAGTCTCAGCTTCACCACCTCCTCGCCTATTCTGAACTTGGGGTCAAACCCATCGTCCGCTCGATCAAAAGGCATTGTCCGAAATACACGACTATTCGGGACTTGATGCTACTTTCGAAAATCGAGCCCATTGCACGTCGAGGCCAACATCCATAGTGGCCGCCCTGAGTTAGTATATGTGTCACCATCAGATGGCTGCAAAATCGTGCTACTATACCCGACTCCAACGGCAACGCGCCATTTCCACCGAAGGACTCGCAAATCGGTTGATAACGCCACTCCGCAATAGTGAAGGGGTTAGTGGTACGCTTTTGGCAGCGCTTACTGTCATACCCTTCACCACCGGCGACGTCGTGTATGTTGCTGGAAAAAATGCACGAAGGCTCATCGGTGGAGAGGTGCGCATTATTATGCCACAGCGGGAACGTGCTGTTCTAA
Organism: Russula virescens; assembly: GCA_003316435.1. NCBI lineage: Eukaryota > Fungi > Basidiomycota > Agaricomycetes > Russulales > Russulaceae > Russula > Russula virescens. The sequence goes on along the minus strand of QFEY01000768.1, from coordinate 70,442 downwards.
TGCGGAATGCTCTTCCCATTTGCGAACGTGTTGGGGGCGTACCCCTGTGGAACGTTTATAGACCATCAGTCGAGTTCCTCGCAGAGGGCCAATCTGTCGTTGCAGCAACAAACGCAGTACGGAGGTCCATCTAATGCGTGTGCGTGTGTACAGTATCGATCTCCTTACATTCAAGTGGGAGCTCCCTCTATCATGAGGGCGTATTTATTCAACCGGCCAAGCCGCCGTGCTTGACCTCACTCTATTCTTAGACGCCCCCGAGTACGTGCAATTCGTGTCGGAACACCCACGCGATGATCACGTGCGAATATGACGGTCTCAAGTTCACATACGTCTCTAATGTGCTCATTCGAGCCCACCCTACAACACGAACCCGGTAACTACAATATACTCCAGAGCATGGGTATGGGAATGGCAACGAATGTGGCTCGCTGGTGCGGGACTTTATAGGCTTTGCGGGAGCGTTCATGCTTTCGCCCCACCATCCCGATTCCCGCAGGCTTCTGCGGGCGACCGGTGAAGCGAGATAGTTAGTCCCGCGCGTGAGTTTGATGAGATAGAGGGAATCGGGCCAACGATCTTGGAAGGAGGAGAAACAAATGCGAGAGAGAACTCGCGAAAAGGGAACCCTAAATTCAGGAAGCTTGAGATAATAAGGAAAGTCGCACTGAGGGGCGATCGAGTGGTGTTGAGATGGGAGCTCGGGCGATGCAATGCGATGCGGAGGGACACGTGCCTTCCATAGGCAACCTCAACGGGTACCTTACACCGGCGAGGTGGAAGTAACGCATTTCTTGGCGCTCCCCGTTGTGCTCTCACAACGTGCGAGGCACCGGGTGGCCTCGCCCTCCGTACTCTATCTGCGCATTAGACGTGTTTACAACGCGGCTTGTGCAGGCAGGAAGTTGATGAAATACACGGCAGAGGTAGGGATAGACGCTCCAAGGCCACGCGTGCAAATTTATTCAGGGCGCATCACATCCATGCATTGAGCCAAGTATTTCACCTCAAGGGGAAGTATTTGCGTTGACTTGGAAGCTATGAGGACGTGATGGTGGAGAGCTTGCGATGCGCGAGGGTACAGATTAGAACTGTCCATAGAGTGCTGTTTGAGCTATAATATGGGGATGACGAGCAATGTTAACGAGTATCGAGTAACTATAGTCTATGGACATGTTCTACACACTTCTTCCGTTTCAACCAGCGAAAGTCATCATATGAGGCTGAGGCTGACTCTTTGTTGTCAATTACTTTGTTATATCTACAAACCAAACATTTTATTTACCTGGCCAGACATTATCTGAACCGAGTCTGACTAACATTTTTAGACTTTGTCGGTTGCGATGCATCAAGCACGCTGTACCGCATAACACTCTGACATTGGATAAACTAAGACGGGGGGTGATAAGGCGATCAGATCGATCAGAGCTTGTCGCTGATCCCTTCCGACTGCGTGTCAGTCAATTCTGGAAGTTTCTCCTCGTCATGGCCTTTCATAGTGCCGTCCTCCTGGAACGCAGTCTTCTGTGACTCAAAGTTAGATCCATGGTTCCTGCACAAGGAAGGGCACAAATCAGCGTCCCCCAGTTTCGACTGGGAATAGACAAGAGACGTACTCCGGCCCAATGATAGTAATGAAGATGACGAAAGCAGCAATGATGCCTAGGAGAATGCCTTGCACTGTTGCATAGTCAGGCACGACTGTGCGCTTCCCATTCTTGATGATCGTTGTCTTCAGGTGTTGCCCGCCCACTGCCTCGATCTGCGCGGATGCTGCTGATACCATCTATCGTCAAGAACAAGTCATTAGTCGTTCTATTACAAGTCGCAAAGTTACACACGTTTCCGATTTGGTAAGCGACACCTGGGAAGGTAGCACGGAATCCAGGCGGACTCATTTCTGCGAGCTGTATGGGGATAACGCCCCACGCACCCTGCACGCCGAATTGTACGCAGAAGGCGCCAGCGGCAAGTGTACTAAAACCAGAGGGAAGAATCCAGAGTGGAATGAATACACCGCTTAACAGAACAAACAGAATGATCGTCAGCCGCCGACCAATGTGCTGAGATATGGAACCAGCAATAGCGCCGCCGCTGTCGAAAAAGAGGAATGAGTAGGTGCATCCTAAAAGAAAGGGGAGGCGAGTGACATACGAGATAGCTCCGCAATTGCCTATGATTGTTGCGATGATCGCATGACGGTTGTCAAAACCTTTGCCCGTCTTAAGATAGGTGGGATACAAATCCTGGGAACCATGCGAAAGGAAATTGAAACCTGTATCTCAATTTAGCCATTTCCATGCCCATCGGAATCGAAAACACCAACATACCAGCCATGAGCAGTATAGCATATAGGCACAACCCCCAGTGCACTTTGAGCATCGCACCTACTTGATTGATGAAAACCTTGGTCTTCTTTCCCGTACTACCACCGACTGCGCGCTCTTGCGCTTTCGCACGGAGGAACACTTCACTTTCCGGGATAATAGCCCGAATTGTGGCCGCGAAAGAAGAAATCCCGGCAGTGGTCCAGAACAGCACACGCCAGGAGTGTCTGGTTTTTGGGACGAGGTACAGGTTCAGCACAGCGGAGAACAGGTAGCCGACGGCGTATCCTTGTTGCAATACGCCTGATGCAAGTCCACGTGCTTCAACGGGGAGGTTTTCAAGCGCGGTCGACGAAGCCAGACCCCAAACACCGCCCATCGCGATGCCGAAAAGAGTTCGAACGGCAAGGAACTGATGGAAAGTCTGAACAAAGCTAGTGCCAAGCTGAACTACGGCACAAAGAAGCAGATTTGCAACGAGCGGCCATTTCCGTCCAAAACGATCAGACAGGACGCCGAAGAGGACCTGTAAGACAAGAATCGTCAACTCCTATACAAAAGTACTCTGGGCCAGAACATCTTGTCGCTTAAAGGGTCACTGGAGAAAAGAAGTCCCGTGGCAGTGTATGCAGATATGTTTACTGCCTTATGGGGTGATGTCCACATCAAGTTGAATAAAGGAACACGACCATTCGGGGCATTTTTATTAAACGCGAAACATGACGCTGGAGGCTGGGTACCCACCGCCCGAAACTTGGGTGGCGGTGTCTAAGAAAATGAGAGAAGTACTTACCGCACCGATCGATCGGACTAGTAGGGTCAACGTTATGGCCGTGGTCTAAATTGTCAGATCTCAGAGGTGGTGAGTGGATGAAGTAGGTCGCGACGTACAATGCTGGATGGCTCGGCTTGGTGGAATGTCTGCTGCAGATTGGTGACGCTAAGAGCAACATTAAAGAAGTCGATTGCGTCGCAAGTCCAAGCAAGCCATCTATTGCCAGAGTCAGTATCGGGAAGACGCGTCAATATACGATAGGACTATACCCGGTGAGGAATTGTGCCCATTGAACTCCAGTAAGCGAGCCTAGAACCTGTGAAAGTGGTCTACGGTTCGCGTTCTGGGCTTGGCGACGCGGGACGAGATTACGGATGAAATAAGGCGCCATTTAAGGGATTGGTATGGGGGCAAGAAAAAAGCACGGCAGTCTTTGCTAGGCGGGGAAGCTACCTTTATATACAAACCTGATGTCCCCACTGGGTTACGACCTACTGAAAAACGTTTTCGAGGCATTGCCAATGAGGGTCTCACAAGAGCCGCGGCCATGGGATATGTTACTGCAGTCGGACTAATTGGCCATAACCTGAAAAAAGACCACGTCTGGTCGAGATGGGGATATGATGCGGGATCACATGTGTCATGATGTTGGTGATAATGACCAAGTCAGACAAAAAACCCCGTTGAGGCGCTCCGAAGTACTTAGTAATGTCGCTGCCAGGTGAACTGCTGCCAAAGAGAATTCGCTTCTACGGAGTTTCTCCGGAGCAGGCGAGCGGAGAAATATACGGTCGCAGAGTCGCTGGGGGCAGTTTCCAGTGTGGAACGCCATGGCTTTGGAGGTCGATGTGGCTAATGAAACCCACCAATCACTGGCAGAACATCGAGAAGGCCGATCATCGTTGTTGTCCCCCGTTTTAAAAAGAGTGTTATTCTTGATGGTGGCTTCATGATATAGGTAACGTTAGAGGTTAAAGACAGAGGCAGCACTTGGAAAAGGGCGGACTTGTCCTGATCGTGAGAACACAGTAACCAAAATTAGGCCGAGAGATGCTGGAATATCAGTTGAGGCGAGCGGCACATACTACTGTAGTAGTAACCGTGACGCCCCGAGGTGAGTGCCAGTGAACTACTATGGGGTAACTTGAACTTCCTCGGCAACGGCACCGGTATTACAGTGCAGTAGAACAACGATAAGACCGCGGAGATTTTGCTATTAACCTTCATCACTGGTGCCCTCCCTGAGTGATGTTCTGAGAAGTGTCGGAACGGCTTAACTACGGCGAGTCATCGCCTCACGTTTTCAGGTCTAGGGACTCGGCCCGCGATTCCGTTGTCGCGTCGTGCGACGCGAACTGCCAGACGCGAATTGCCAGCATATTACTTAGTATATGTGCGTCTTGGCCTTTGACCCCGGGACAGCGATTGCTCCATAAGTTTGAAGCGTCCTCGAATTGAACCTTGAGCTTGCATGCAGCGGATGGCGGTGACAGGGTCTGACGGAACTACTGTGGTGATGGATCCCGTGTTCTGAGTCTGTGGAAGTCACAGTCCCACGCCGAGCCTCGCGTGACTCGCAACGATTGCCTACTAGCAGTTGGTTCTGCACTGACTTGTCCATTATGGTAGGTTTCCCGCAGTCTCGTCGGTTTCTCGAGACTACGAAACCTATCTCGTTGCATGTATTCTCAGTCAACAAGTTAACTGTCCACCAATCTTGCTATCGAGGCTCCAGTGTGCCGTAGTCTGAGGGACCTAATGTAGGGTTTTGGCTATTATCCGTAGTACCCGTACGTATGCTGCATCTTGGGATGACTTCGAAACTTGCTAATGAAATTTGTTTCGAACAATGCAAGAGTCAGGAAGATCGGATGTAGTCTGCGGGATACTGAGCTCCGAGACGCAATCCAGCAATTGATTGAAGAAGGAATAGCTTTTGGAGTCGTGACTTGTTAGAAGGACTTGAGCTCTACTGACGACAACCCCGCGGATCGCAAATACAATACATTACGATCCATTAGTTACCTGAGACCTGCCAGCCTGTCAGTGACACGATTGACTTATACACACATGCCAGCGAAGTATCACCGACGTCCGCAACCATCCACTGGCCAATTTCAAGTTTCGCAGGCTACGTGTACTTGCCTGGTATGCTCAAAAACTGTGCTGCGCTAGACAAAGAACCAAAAGTCATGCCCATACATACAACCTATATTCTCTACGACCTCCCTGGCGCGACGATTGAGCACCAGGCCTTTAACCCTAAGGTGTGGAAAACCAGGTGCGTGACTGTCATTACTCTGAGACCCTGCCTCGAGTCTCTTCGGTTTATATCTTGTACGATAGAATCGTACTTAACTACAAAGGAATTCCCCACAAGACGGAATGGGTTGAGATCGCCGACATAGCTACGATTGCCCAGCGCATCGGTGCACCGCACACCTACCTGCGGCACGAGGGACAACCAGGATACACAGTTCCCATCCTCCACGATCCAGCCACGAATCAGAGTCTAGCCGGTTCGCTCCAGATCGCTCTTAGCCTAGAGCGCCTTTATCCACACTCTCCGAAACTCTTCCCTCCTGGCATGGAGGACTTAATCGCCGAGTTTGACAACAAATTCGAGCGCACGGTCGGCGGCACGCTGGCACCGTTGCTCCTCAGTCGGACATGTGCACAGCTACGCGAAGAAAGGAGTAAGGACTACTTTCGTACCACGCGCGAGCGAATGTATCGAGCGACCCTTGAGGCGCTGTCCGCGCCTGGGCCCGCTACCGCTGCACGCTGGGCCGCAGTGCGTGAGGCATTAGAGCCGTTTGCGCAGGACGCGGATGTGCGCGGCGCGTCGGATACATTTCTCCTTGGTGAGCGGGAGACGTACGCTGATGTCGTCGCGGCGTGTTGGATCACCTGGGTACGTCGGGTCTGGGGTGCGGATACGCAGGAGTGGGTAGAGCTGGAAGCGTGGCATGGCGGGCGGTGGGGACGGCTTGTACGTGCGTTCAAGAAATGGGAATTCGTGGATATCCCGGATGCGCCGGGTACTGCCAAGTATGTATCCTCGCTTCTCGTTCGTCGATGCGTTGCTTAACACACTCGCACTGCTTCCTATGCACAGACTCTAAGCATCGCATGAAAAGTGACTCCCACTTGACCTGTGAACTAATGATTATTGCGATGAGCGTCTCGCAGTAAATCGTTTTGCATATTCTCGGCCATCTGCTGTTGAATGAAGATTATATCCCATTGTATAAGCTATTGTGCACCGGACGTAGGGAATGTCCTTCAGGTTTTCCTCACCTGTAGCAATAAACTGAGCACGATAGCCGATCCCTGTTTTTCATACTTTTCGTGCTTTTTTCACTTTTCGTAAGTACGAGAAGTAAAATATCAGAAAGTGCTGTCTCCTACTTGGGAAAGGCAATCGCCTGTACCTTTTTTATGTGAAAATGGGTCGATGACGCCTCCGTCATACTACCTCGTCACTGGCACGTCACCCGCTAGTGAGCTGCGGGTGCTACCAGCGGCGGTCATTTCACTTTCTCACCTCACCTCAAATTTTTGTTTCGTTAGACGTCAACAAAGCACCAAACTCATACCCATCTATACAACCTATATTCTCTACGACATTCCCGGAACGGCAACCAAGCATCAGGCATGGTCACCAAATGTGTGGAAAACTAGGTGTGTGACCGTCATTCACAGTCCGGGCTCCATTCAATGTACACCGTTTGGGGTAGAATCGTGCTTAACTACAAAGGAATACCCCACAAGACAGAATGGGTGGAATTTCCTGACATTGCTGCGGTTGCTCAAGGCATCGGTGCACCACACACCTTCTTGCGGCGCGGCGGGCAGCCGTCATACACCGTTCCCATCCTCCACGACCCAGCCACGAATCGGAGTCTAGCCGGTTCGCTCCAGATCGCTCTTAACCTAGAGCGCCTCTACCCACACTCTCCGAAACTCTTCCCGCCTGGCACTGAGGACTTAATTGTCGACTTTGACAACAGGTTCCTACGCAAGGTCGTCGTCACGTTGGCACCGCTACTTCTCAGTCGGATTTGGGCACAGCTATGCGAAGAAAGAAGCAAAGACTATTTCCGTACCACACGTGAGCGCATGTATCGGACGACTCTCGAGTCGTTGTCCGCGCCCGGTGCCGTGACCGCCGCACGCTGGGCCGCTGTGCGCGAGGCGTTAGAGCCGTTCGCGAGGGACGCGGACGTGCGCGGCGCGTCAGATACGTTCCTCCTTGGTGAGCGGGAGACGTATGCCGATGTCGTCGCGGCATGTTGGCTCGGGTGGGCACGTCGGATCTGGGGCGCGGATACACGGGAGTGGGCAGAGCTGGAAGCGTGGCATGGCGGGCGGTGGGGGCGGCTCACACATGCGTTCAAGAAATGGGAATACGTGGATACCCCGGATGCGCGAGACTCTGCAAAGTATGTATCCTCACTTCTAGTCCGTTGACGCGCCGCTGAAAACTGTCCTACCTGCTCCTTACGCACAGGCTCTAAAAATCGTAGATCCGCTTGCGGACATTATCGTGAAGTGAGTCTCGCAGTCCAACGACTTGCATGTCCTTGGGTCGTCTGCCGTTGGCCGAAGATGTTATGTGAAGGTACAAACCACTCATGCACTACACGTAAAGAATTCTTTTCAATCTTTCTTCTCCCGTGGAGTTACTGTAGAACAGCACGACGGTGGTACCCCTTTCCTTATATCATATCGTTTCCTTACCAGTCATGGGTTGCCTGTATTTACAAATACAGATCCAACCCCATGTTCGGCAGTATGGTTTGCGTGATGATCAGAGTGCGATCTAACCCATCAAATCCGCCGGTATTCCAAAGAAATCATAAGGAATATATGCAGTCCAAAACATACACTACTGACTCTGCGTGCGCAGCAGAGAGCGATGCCTGAGCTATAAGCGTCGATGGGTGGCCATCGGACACCGGGCCGGGGAAACCCCAACATAACTACAAGGCACAAAGGGTCCCAGGCCTTTGCCTTCGAGCTCACATACAGCAAATGGTTGTATCAGAGCCTGAAACAAACGATGACGGACCCCAGTGGGAACGTGTTTTATGGAGGCCACAGCCCTTCCCCGACAACTACGTCCCCCCAACATTCCTTGCGGCTCTGTCCAAGAACCGTAAGCAACGCTTCTTCAAGTGTTCCTATTTGAAGCTTATTGTACCCTGTTTTCTTTTTTTCGGTAGCAAACGTGCTCCCGTATCGATATTGGCCGCTGGTATTGGGTGCATGCACTATCTCCCAACACCTCTCCGCTATCTTCATCTTTCTGGCCGTCTTCACTCGACTACTCGATCACACGCTCGACCCACGCTTGCTAGTTGTCCTCTCCAGCGGGGCCTTTGTTGTTGGATGTATAATCTGGGAGTCCATGGAATACTTCGGGGGCGATGCGGCATGGAACACGCTTTCCGATCGTCGTATGTCGTACCGTGGCTTTGCTGTTATATTTATTCGACTGACCTGTGGTCTAGGTGCACGCGCGGTCAAGGCGTCGCTGCTCATTTTCCTCGCGCTCATAGCCCTCGCGCCCATTCTTCGCACGCTTACCGCGCCAACGTCCGCCGACTCGATCTCAGCTCTCACGACAGCACTCTTCCTTGTACATGCAGCGCTTGCCGACTACTCGTATGCTGTGTCTCCGGTACAACGCGAGCGGCTAACCTCGGTGTTGTCGATCAATGCTGCTGTTTCAGCTGCAGTCGTGCTAGCTTCGCGCCTGCACGACGATCTGGCAGTGTTTGCGTTGATGCTGTTCTCTGTGGAAGCCTTTGCACTATTCCCTATACTTCGGCGTCGTATTCAGGTGCGTACCACTCTCACTGCTGTCGTGCGAAGTTTGACTAATCATCTATGGGACGCAGCTGATGCCGGCTCTCTTTCAGTCTGTTGTTACCCTAGCGTTAGGATTAGTGGCATTGGCAGCGCCATTGCACAGACTTTGTGCAGCCGTGTTGGCGAGCGTGACATTCGGGGCACCTGCTGTTTTGATGTGGGCACAGCAGTACAAATTGTGAGTTTGATTTTTTCTCCCCTTCTTTCCGAAAGAGGATCACCTAAGACGCTTTGATAGCGAGATTCGCGGACCATGGGACGCCGCAACTCCACGTGGATTTGAGCGAGGAGAGTGTGGCTAAACCTTATTGTCCAACATCGCAGCTCGACTGCGACGTTGAGTACCGGCATTTCCCTGTAAACTGTGCTGTCTATGCTTCCACGTTATTTCCGCCGGTCACGGGGACAGGGTTCCGTCGCCTATGTTCGCTCAACGTACAAAAGCCTGAGGCGACAATTTCAGTCCTTCCCCCCCTTCTTTGGCCACCCTGATCGCCCTATGGCCGTTACCCAGCGCTCTCCTCCAGAAAGCAGCCTTCGCGGGCGAGAAATTTTTGGGAAGAGCAGTCTGGACATTGCGATACATGGAGACACGGATGCCCATGACTCTTTCGACCCAACTTACGTTGCCAAAGCAAAGATTCTTAACGACGCTTTCAGTGAGATCGGCATGGGCAGATACCAGGTAGGTTGGCTCTGGACTTAAAAATCACTGTGCGTTCCTTATGTGACCCCACTCCTCAGTGGCACCTCTTTATCGTGACCGGTTTTGGCTGGTTGTCGTATGTATTTCTCGCCTTATGTATCACATTCACCTCAATGCCGCTTTGACAGCGACAATCTATGGCCCGTGATTACTTTAACTACTACCACCGCTACGTTGTCGACTCACTAGTCCCATCCGATCAGATTGTCACCGGCCTTATCTTCACGCCCGTGGTTAACGAATTTGCGTTTCAAGGTCCCTTCCTCAAGCTCGGGCAGAACATCGGTTTACTTATCGGTGCAGTTTTTTGGGGTGTTGGATCAGACATTTGGGGACGCAGGTACCTTTCGAATGACCTTCTCTATCTCCTGGAATTTATGTAGTTTTTTTGTCTCCCACAGGTTGTCTTTCAACGTAACGCTCCTCATTACAGGCATTTTTTCCCTCTCCGCTGGCGCTTCACCAAACTCGATTACGTTATGCTCCCTTGCGGCGGTGTGGAGCGTAGGTGTGGGTGGTAACCTTCCTGTCGACTCTGCTGTCTTTTTGGGTATGTCCGTTGCCACAACAAGTTGATCGTATTCACTCATTCCCGTCTTGTGATTTCATCAGAATTTGTACCTGCTTCGCATCAATATTTGCTGACTGTCTTGTCAATCTGGTGGGCCGTGGGACAACTCCTTGGTAGTCTGGCAGGTCTTTATTTATCTACTCTCGAGGCTTCGATTTCCTTATCTAGAGTACAGGTCGCGTGGCCACTGATCGCGAATTTCTCCTGCCCAACCACGTCTCCGCCCTCTCCGTGTCTGCGCTCCGAGAATCAGGGTTGGCGTTACTTCTTGTACACGATGGGTGCCCTTATGCTCGTCCTCTTTATAATTCGTTTCTTCATTTTCCAACTTCATGAGAGCCCTAAGTTTCTCATGGGGCTTGGACGCGACGCAGAGGCAGTGGAGGTTGTGCACAAGTTGGCACAGTATAACGGTACAACCAGCAGCCTTACGTTGGACATGCTTCGTGATACCGAGCGAAGTCGCTTGACTCATGTGAACGACGACGCTGAGAAAGCACCGTTCCCCGCAATGGAAACATCTAGATTAGCCGCCCTACGTAGGACGATGAGACGGTTCGGTTGGGATCACGTCACCCCGCTGTTCAAGACACGAAAGTTAGCATGGTCTACGAGCCTGTTGATTGCTCTTTGGGGTGCTCATTCTTCTTAACTCCTATACTTCGTGTGCGTACTAACGATTTTTTTGTTCAGCCCTCATCGGCCTTGCTTTTCCGCTGTGAGGCATTTATTTTATCTCTCGACGCAGCAAAATTCTGACCTGGCGCTCTATAAGGTACAACAGTTTTATAACCTATTTGCACGTAGCGATCTCTCGCTTGCCATGCCATTTTTAATTGTGTCTTGTAGTCTGGCAACCCGAGGAGCCGACTTTGGAGATGGGTCAACGTATATCACTTATCGTAATGTAGGTAATGTCCCTTATTGCATCCCTCGTTACGCATTCCTCAACCCATTCCAGCAAGTCATTGTGAGTGTCATCGGTGTACCAGGCGCGTTGTTCGCAGGATGGGCAGTTGAGCTTCGTCATCTTGGACGACGTGGCTCGCTCGCAATCTCTACAGGTTCGAAGCACGTTTCATCAGGCGTCTTTGTTTCGATATGGCACTGACGTTGTGTAGCTCTGACTGGGGTATTCCTTTTCGCTTCCACGACGGCGCGCTCATCCACCGCCCTCCTTGGTTGGATTTGTGGCTACAGTTTCACGAGCAACGTCATGTACGGCGTCCTGTACGCGATTTCGCCCGAGTTGTTCCCGACCAAGGATCGAGGGACAGGAAATGCGCTTGTCGCAGCCGCTAATCGAGTGTTTGGGATTATGGCGCCGATTATCGCTCTCTACGCAGACCTTAAGACATCTGCCCCGATCTACGTTTCGGCCTCTTTGTTTGTTGTATCGAGTTTCATAGCGCTATTGTTACCATTCGAGCCGCGCGGCAAGGCGTCTCTGTAAACACGCGCATAGACACACACAGATCGAATGTGCTGCGGTGAGAGGTCCCGTAGTGAACTCCTAGGGTTCTACCCTCTGCCCATGTTTAACGGGAATGCAGCGCGCAGCATAATATTGTCGCAGCACTTTGCTGCGGACGTAATCAGAAGATCTATTGATCGATAACTGTGGGAATGACTTGTGTGTGTGTGCCATCATGAAAAAAGCTTGATAGGAGTACAGTAGTATATAGGTTACCCTTCGGAACGCCGTTGTGGATATAGTATTCTAAGGGGAAAAAGAGGCAGAAAGACAGGGAATGTCACATAAATGAGTGGCACGACTGGCAACCAAATATAGGAATAGGAATTGGGAGCATTACAAGTAGGCGCCCATACCGTAGCTGTCCTTGGTCAATAAAAGACAAAGGCAACTATGGATTCCCCCCACCTCTACACTCACAACACATCACGCCATTTTCAGCCATTCCTACAACTTTGCCCTATCTCTATATGCCGGACGACCAAGTTTCGACTCAGAACGATGACGTATCAGTATCAGCACCGACTATTCAGACCCGTGGGTACCAGCAAGAGATGCTCGAGGAGAGTTTGCGGCGAAACATCATCATCGCACTCGATACGGGAGCAGGAAAGACTCACATCGCTGTCCTGCGTATGAAACACGAGATAGAGCGCAAATCACACAAGGTGTGTGTGCACCTCGTCTCACGCTCCGTCACCATCACTAATACCAACCATTGTCACCCTCCACCTAGGTCTTATGGTTTCTCGCGCCTACCGTCGCGCTCGCGCGCCAGCAGAAGGCTGTCATCAAGACGCACATTCCCGTCTCTGTCGGGCTCATTTCGGGAGCGGACGAACCGGACCAGTGGAAGGACAGGCAGTTGTGGATGCGCGTGCTGAAAACGCACCGCATCGTCGTTAGTACCCCTGACGTACTCCTCAACGCCCTTCGCCATGGTTACGTCGTGCTTGGGCGCGACATCAGCTTGCTCGTGTTTGATGAGGCGCACCATGCTACGGACAAACACCCCTATAACCTCCTGATGCGGGAGTTTTACGACAAACTACCAATCCGCCCCGAATGCCCCTCTGACATTGATGAGGTCATGCGTCCTGTGGTCCTCGGTCTCACTGCGAGCCCGATCTTTGGAGGGGATGCCGACAGTGCTTTCAGGTAAGTACAGTCAAGTTTTACTGTTTCCACTCATTGGCGGGACTTGTGACTAAGGGCCGCGGTTTTGGGACAGGAAACTTGAGTACAACTTGGATTCCACCATCTGCGCCCCGCTCCTGTATCGGGGGGAGCTTGAGGGCTTCGTACACCGCCCTGAATTCAAGCATGTCACCTATACGGATCCAGAATATCTACTCCATGAACCCATCATGCCGCCCTCTAGTAGCCTGCAATCGCTCAAGGAGGTTGTCGCCTCGCTAGACATAGAAGAGGATCCCTGGGTAAGGGACCAGCGTGCGGAACTCAAACGTCTCGAACTGGGCGACATGCGCGACCGCGTTGATCGGAAATTATCAGAAAAGATCGACAAGCAGAGTACTTTTACGCACAAAGGCTTGCGTGATTTTGAACGTGCTGCCGACGAGATCTGCGCGGACCTCGGTGAATGGGCAGCAGATTGGTACATCGAGCAGGTTTGCAAGGAGGCAGCCAGTGCGGGTGGCATGTTTCCCGAGTTCTCCTTCAATTGGTCCGAAAGCGAGAGGAAGTACCTACTCGGGCACCTTGCGCGCGTCCAGGTTGTCCCTGTGCCCGACGACGATCCTGAGGACATTCTGCGGAGGAGCTCGGAGAAGGTGGACAAACTGGTCGAGGTCTTATTGAGCGAGAAGGCGTTCTTCGAAGACAAGAAAATGGAATACCGTGGCCTTATCTTCGTCACTCGCCGCGACGCGGTGCTTACGTTGACAGAAGTCCTTGCGCGGCACCCGCATACCGCGAAAGTGTTCAAGATCGGTAGTCTTCTGGGTGAATCGGGAAGTGCTCGGCGCCATGCCTTCCTCGACATCACGCGGCGGCTGCTGCGCCAACCGGCGGACAAGACACTCGCAGATTTCCGCATCGGCGAACTCAACTTAATCGTCGCGACCGCGGTCGCGGAGGAAGGACTCGACATTCAAGCGTGCTGCAATGTCGTGCGGTGGGATTTTCCGGCGAACATGGTCAGCTGGGCGCAGAGCCGCGGGCGTGCGCGCCAAACACGCAGTTCATTCGTCCTCATGCTTTCTAACTCATTGGCGTTTGCACCGACCGTGCGCGATTGGGAGGAACTGGAGAAAAAGATGGCCATGTTGTACAACACGAGGATGGAGCTTCAGGAGCTGTACAATAGTAATGAAGATCAGCCAACAGACGACGACGAATATGAGGAGCCATTCACGGTAGCAGAGACCGGGTAAGCAGCAATGCACATCCTCCTTGCTCTCTCCCGCTTCTCACTGAAACCGTTACACCAGCGCAGTGCTGACCGAGAATTCCGCTATCGAGCATATCTTCCATTTCTGCTCCATCCTTCCCTATTCGGGCTCTCTAAACCATGTCCCACTGTTCGACATCGATCCCCCTGATTATCCCTTGGAATGGCATACCAACTGCGCACCGCGCACCCCATACCAGGGCCCATATGGCTGTACCTTAACGCTTCCGAAGCTGGTAGACCATAGCATCCGCTCATTTTCAACTCCTAGGATTCACCGCACCAAGGTGGCGGCTCGACGCCACGTCGCATTCAAGGCCTATCGCGCTCTCTACGAGAGCGAACTACTCAGTGACCACCTCCTGCCGCTCACCAGTGTCCTAGAGGAAAGCGAGGTGCAGCTTCTGTTGAAGGATGTTGAGCAACGTGAAGGTACGGCGCTCGTCTCGAGCCAAATGGACCCGTGGCGTGTCTCAAGCGACGGCGGCGCGGACAAGCGATGGTGGTCTACAATATTAGAGGTAGATGGACTCCCGCCGCTGCGCATGTTGACACAGACCAAGCTTCCTTCGCTTGGGAACGACGAGCTCCCTATCATACATTCGCGCGAGCGCCCCCCATTCAAGGTGCGCGTCCAGGGAGAAGGGGCACCCATCGTCCCAGGTGAAGATGATGGCATTCTGGCGCGTGCAAAGGAGTTCACACGGCGGTTCTTCTGGCCGATCTATGGTTCACGCATGAAGACATGGGACCAGACGGACCATCTCCATCTCTTCCTTCCTGTAGACGAGTCCCCGACGATTTGGGATGAGCGAAGGGCCGCTGTCTCGTATCACAGCCCCTCCGCCACTGGTGGACAGACGCTCTTTGCACCCTTCTCGTGGTTTGAGCAACGCTACGGGGATCTGGAGGACGTCTTTCTTGTGAGCGGGACGAGTTTTACGCAAAAGTGCTACCAGTTCACGCGCACGCGGAATACTCCACCTACCTCAGAAGAGATGGTGGACCTCGTAAAACGACACGTGCGCAAGGGTGATGACGACGGTGCTGCTAACCTCGAGATTACGTACCCACTCATCGAGGCGAGGCCACTCGTTAAGCGCAACTTCCTCATGCCCATACCAGATGAGTCAAAGGGGATGGACGCTGTGAGCCAGAAGCCCGTGCTACTTCTGAAAGACTTCACTCTGGTCACACTTATCTCGTCCCACGAGGCGCAATATGCGCTCTGGGCCCCGTCGATCATCAGGCACCTCCAGATGGCTTGTACCGCCTCTTCCCTGAGAGATGCCCTGTTCGGGGAGACCCCTCTTACCAATATCCCTCTGGAATTGCTCCTAACCGCCATTACAACGCCATCCGCTCAGGAACGCAACCACTACCAACGCCTTGAGACCCTCGGCGACACCGCCCTCAAGTATGCAGTGAGCATTCAGCTTCTCTCAGCACATCCACTTTGGCACGAAGGGTACCTGGCGAGACGCAAGGACCATGCGGTCTCAAATGCCAACCTTTTCAAGGAGGCGAAAGACCGGGAGCTATACAAATGGATCATCCGGGATCGCTTTGTGCCCAAAAAGTGGAAACCGAGGCAAGCGTCCGACCCGGCTGGGTTGCTATTCGAAGAAACGCCAGTGCAATCGCCCGACACAACTGGAATGACGCCGAAACAGGAGAGGAGAGCCATCGTCGCACGGAACCTATCGACGAAGGTCTTGGCAGACGTTGTGGAGGCGCTCATCGGTGCCGCGTATTGTCACGGTGGCTTCGAGATGGGGATTGAATGCATGAAGGTTTTCAACCTCGGTCTGTCATGGTCCCCCCTCCCTGAATGCATCGACGTCATGTATTCGCGTATCACGGACTTTAAACAATACCCAACCGAGATCGATGTTGTGGAGGACATCCTTGGATACACATTCCGCCGCAAAGCGATTGCTGTGGAGGCCCTGACGCACGCCAGTTATCAAACCGACTTAGAGACGATCTCTTACGAGCGTATGGAGTTCCTTGGAGACGCTGTGCTTGACATGCTTGTCACCGACTACCTGTATCGCGCGTCCGAGAAGGACTACAGTCCAGGACAGATGCACACCATCAAGACAGCTGTGGTGAACGCACACTTCCTTGCAATGTTGTGCCTGCGCGCATTCACCGATTTGCCTGTGGATATGCCGTCATGGTCACTAGAGAAAGGGACGATCGTGACAGAGAATTCGCAGCGCACGCACCTCTACAAATGTCTCTTGCATTCAAGTACGCGCATCCTAGACGAGCAACAGGCTACATTCACCCGATGGGAGCGTCCCGGTGGTCACGACGAGATCGAGGCCACGCTAGAAGAGGGGCGTGCGTTCCCGTGGTCGGCGTTAACGGCATTGCAGGCGCCCAAGTTCCTCAGCGACATGGTCGAGAGCTTGCTTGGGGCTGTCTACCTAGATTCCCGTGGAGATCTTGAAGTCGTGCGGGGTGTCCTCCGGCGCTTAGGTCACTGGGAAGTCTTGGAACACATCATCGAGTGCGACATGGCCGTGGTGAACCCCATCTCGCGGTTGTACGTATGGGCGGGCAAGAATCACGAAAAGGTTAAGTGCGGTGTCCCCAAGAGGGATGAGGATGATAACAGGGTCAGTTGTTCGGTCGTCTGGGACGATTACGAGGTCGCCAAAGTCGAGGCCGAATGGCGCGGACGTATCAGCCAGGAGAGCGTCCGCTTCGCCGTAGCAGAGAAGGCCATCACGCTGTTGGAGGACCCGGTTTCTTTGCTACAGATCTGGCTTGCGAAGCGCAAACTGGGTGTGGAGTACTCGATCGAGGACGCGCAAGGCATGCGGACCTGCTATGTCATCGTGCAGGGCGTGGTGGTCACAAGGGTCGAGTCACGTGATCTATCAGCATCCGGTGCAAAGCGGGAGGCGGCCATAAGGGCATTCAAGACGCTGGAAGCACCAGTGCACTGGCTCACTTTCCTATCAATTCAGCATGGGTTCGAGGTGGGATATCAGATTTACGAAGAGGAGGGGACGAAGGTCTGTTGTGTGCAAGTGGATGGTTTTGTGACCGGTAAGGTGGAACACCCCACAAAGGGACCTGGCCCGATTGTTACTGAAGGAGATATGATGGATGCTGCGGCAAAGAAAGCTATAGTAGTATTAGAGCAACAAATTGAGTATGAAGAACTCTTCGCAGATGCTGACTGGGCCAATGGAACGGACGAAGGTTGGAGTAGTATTACTATGAAGTAGATAGTAGATTATCTGATACCGCTGTACAGTATCTTTGATCCGTGCCGTCATCGGTGTTGGCGTTTATATTGATCCTCATGACCCACGGTCACCTTCACCTCACCTTATCTTTACCTTTGCCCTATACACCACCGCCAGCATGTCGACGCTCGATAGCGCTGTGCTCACTCAGATTCTCACACAGCTCGAATCCTTGCAACTCTCGCAGCAAGTCCTACAAGCGAAGGTCATTTATATCTATCTCGCACTCTTTCGGATCCTAAAATGTTGACCCTTTCTAGCTCGATTCCTTGACCAACCCGGCATCGCCTGGTATACGACCTGTGGGCAGCAACGGGCCACCTAGCCCAACACGCGCTTCTCTGTCGAGCACCGACGGGGTTTCGTCCACACCGCCCTCGGCTCCTGTCCCATCGACAGCGACCCCTCTCGGAGAAAAGGGCACCGATATTTCGTCGGAGAAGGACCGCGAGAGGGTTTTGTACCCTGGCCGTGTCACGCTGACCAGTGAGTCCTCAACGAAATCCCCTGTGTTGTTTGTCCCTCCGTAGTCGTTATTGGTTTTGTGCGTGCTCGCTTCCCGTCCACTATCAGTGCCCCCGTGGAAGCCATGGAGCCGAGTCCCACCTGTCCCAGATGCAGCATCGAAAATTTGATGCCAGTGTCTCGGTGTTTTGTCATCCATTTTCTTGACGTCATGAACACTGATGCATGATGTACTGATGGGCGCTGTAGCCTATCCCGATCAGCACGGCGTTAAACCAGTTCCGCTGAAATGGGGCGCGGAGAACCCCACAGAGCGCGGTCCCGTAGTCCCTTCACGACTTGCTTCATCCATCAAGCAGCGCAATGCCATCGGCGCGCACTCGGGCTCTTATTCTATATATCGGGCCCTGGCCGTGGCGATGGGGACTCTAATCCCGACTCATAAACCAGATTACACGCGTACTGAACCACCAGTGGCCATCCCCCCAAATCCAGCCTGGTTCGATGCAAGCAAAATAGTTTCGTTTGACCCGTGGGGTCACCTCACGACCCAGGTGTTCCGAGCGGAATCTGCCAGTGGTTTGGATATTAGGCCCAGCATTGCTATTACCAAGGCGCATATCAAGCTTAGCGAGATTGACGAGTCGTCGCGCAAGGGTGACATCGTTGTGGATGGGAGGGTGGTGCTAAAGAGTACACCCTTACTCAACGCTGATGGGACCACGAACATGGCGGATCCTGGCGTGGAAATTAACGTTAGCAAGGCCGCGGTGGAGCCCGTGTGGTATTTGCCAGGCGTAGCGGAGCGATTCAAAATGTAAGTATTTGGTTTACTGGATGAACCTCGCTGACAACTGGACATAGGTCGGAGAGCTTTCTCCGCCGAGCTCTGTTCGAAGAAACGGGTGGGATGTACCCGGAGTTGATCACCCGACCCGACGTTAAAGTTTTCTTGCCACCCATTGGCGGTATGACTGTCTATATCTGTATGTCGTCACTCCAACACATGTTACTAGGTCATCTCACAGGACACTGATGTATACTGTACTCTGCAGTCGGCCCACCTTCATATCTCTCAGATGAGAGCAAAGAGCTCACATTACGCGTGCATGACGAATGTATGGCACCATCTCCGACTTAAATGTAATTTCCCTGACCTACTCCTCAGGTAATGGCTCGGATGTTTTTGGTTCGGATATCTGCACTTGCAAACCTTACCTTGTGTTCGCGATTGAGGAGTGCATCCGTACGGCGCAGCGCGGCGGTGTTGGCGTCGTCGTGTACTTCCGCAAGGAAGGCCGTGCGCTTGGCGAGGTGACCAAATATCTGGTATACAACCTTCGCAAGCGCGGTGGCGACTCCGCGGACAAGTATTTCCGCGCGACTGAGCTGATTGCTGGCGTGAAGGACATGCGCTTCCAGGCCCTCATGCCAGATGTATTACACTGGCTTGGCATAAAGAAGATCGACAATATGGTTTCTATGAGTGACATGTACGCCGCCCGTGTCTTCTCCGCTTTCTCATGTCATTATGTTAACACCGGTGCGTTTCGGGCAGGAAATATGACGCGATTACGCAGTCGGGTATTCCAATTCTCAAGCGCTACGACATTCCCGGTGCGTCGCCTTACCCATTGTTGCAAATAAGCTCTCCGGTTAAAGCCGTCGCTGATGGATTGTGCACGTCTAGAATATTTGATTCCTATGGACTCGCGAGTTGAAATTGATGCGAAGATCGCAGCCGGATACTTCACGAGCGGAAAAGGCATTACCCCCGAGGACCTTGTCAAGACTGTGGGGCGAACGTGGGAAGAGACAGAACACTGAAAATTTCTCTTCCCTCGTGGCAAATTGTATAGAATATAACGTATGATACGAGATTAATATAACAACGTCCGGTGACTCCGGTCCGGTTTTACCGGCTGTAATTGTTCCCGTTCAGTCACCGTCGATGTCGCCATGGACCACAATGCGACTCTATGCCCGCCTCAGTAAGGCCAAACACAGCACCCACTGGCAACGCTGTGCGTACTCAAGATCCAGATCTGGCTCCATCTCTCTATCTTCTCTTTGCCCTCTCACCATAAAACACACCCTACGTACTGCTGGCCTCCTGTTACAACCCAGTGACGATGGGCCAACAGGCTGGATGGTGTTGTCAGTGTTTGTTGGCCTGCCGATAGCGCTATGGGCATACAAGGTCCGTCCGTCCGTCTTACAGTGTGGGGGATTCAGCTGGGTAGATTTCACTGAGCCGCTTCGCCGTTCGCAGTGCCTGATGCTCATCTTGTTTCAACGCAAGGTGATTTATATGGGTGAATTGGCCCCGCGTGCTCTCTGCTTTCTTTTTCTTTCGGAGCTCTAAGTTTTGAATTGTTGGCAGGATACGCGCCGCTGGGTTCGAGGACAGAATCACTTCGGGACATGTACCCCAAGTACACACCGAAGGGCATTCACATCGAGGAGCTCTCTATTCCCAGCTCCCGACCGAGTACTGTGAGGCTGTCGGCTTTGCTGCTGCGTCGAGACGACTTGACCTCTCCTCCTGAACACGTCATCCTGTATTGTCAAGGTCTGTATTTGTTCCCCCTCGGTCAAGCCACACTGAAATTTTTGGCCATTATACGACCATATTCACAGGTAACGCGGGAAACCCACTCCATCGCATCCCCGTCTTCGCCACCCTACTGAATGCTGTCCCATCGCTTGCAATTCTTGCGCCTGCCCCGCGATCCTACTGGACATCCTCATCAGCTCGTCCCACCCAGGCGGGTCTCACAGCCGATTACACTGCCGCACTTTCTTTTGCCACATCCCGCTTCCCGACATCGCGCCTGACGATCTACGGGCACTCCCTCGGCGCGTCCGTCGCCCTGTGTTTGTTGGCATCCCGTAAAGACGTACCGACTGCAGCAGCTGTCACGGTGCACGGTCTCGTGCTAGAAAATGCGTTTACAAGCGTGCAAAACATGATCCGGGCTCTTTACCCGCAACGCTGGCTACCCTACCGCTACCTTGGCCCATTCGTGCGCGACCGGTGGGACGGACGTGCGGCGGCAGCTACGGACATGTTTCCGCGCATCCTCGCGCGCCGCGCGATGGTCCTCGTGAGCGAGCGGGACGAAATTGTCCCACCAGCGATGGGCCAGGAGATCTTCGGTGCGCTGCGGCGGCGGGCATCCGGGGGTATGGGTGAGGGCGGAGAGCACCGAGGTGTAGCTGATGTGAGGCAGGAGCCACTGGGGCGATTCGTGATGTTGGAGGGGGCGCTACATGAGGACGCGTGGCGGTATCGGGATTGGTCACGGGCGATGAAGCAGTACTTGGAGGAGTTGCAACAAAAGCCGGCTGACTAACTTGTCTAGAAGTTTTCTTTCGGACGTTCAGCAGGGCGAATTTGGCCAATGCGGAACAGCCCATGTGTGTTACGGCAGAAGAATACACAAGTCCAGGACCGTGGATGCGAAGCCAGTCAGAAGTCCAACGTGGATAATTCTTCCTTCAAATTTTCTAGGGTACATGATATCCTAGAACCATTACGGGAGGTTCGGATCGTCTCATTTGCTCTCATACGAGCAATAAGTGACTGGCTTATAAGCGCACTCTATCATGCGAAGAAGCGTGAACGCGAAAAGAACTACAAGTTTCAGCGCCTGTGGTTCTGATCGGCCGATAGATATCACACCCGTCGGTAAAGTCAAATTCCCTTTTACAAGCGGGAATGCACCCAAGCGACTGGTTAGTCGAGATACGCAGGCCATCTTTGCGTGCAACTTACGTTACGCCTTCCAAGTGGCGAAAGTCATGTTAACATCTTTGGCCCCATTGCCGTAAGCATATAGCCGCCCTTTTGCTCCAGTATAATCTGGTATCTCTGACTCGAACATTTGTTTAGTCGTTAGCCTTCCAGACACCTCAGTCTTCGGGTCGTGCACACTCATCCATGCAATGACCGAGTACAACGTTGAAATACAGGAGACACAATCGTGAGCTCGGTCCTTTTCGTATATATGAAGTCCCCATCTGGGTACGGAAAGCTCTTGGTCCGCGGGTGTGCTGTCTCGATCAGGCCTACTCGACAAGGTTTGTAACACAATATCGTCGCCTAAGGGTTGCATGTGCCCCCTCGCAGATCCCGCAACTCTGTCAATGTTGGATGTTGGAGAGGATGTCCCATGCTGTATTTTCGGGGGGTGATGAATCCGACTGGATCGGGCTCCGACCAACTTTTTCTCTTCGACTTCCTCGGAGTATATGGACTACAAAAGTTGTACACAACTTCGATGAGGCAACGAGTGGTTCACCTCAGCTCAGAACAAGTCTTTTATCGTTCCTCTTCCCAACGTGCTAATCCTCGTCTCCAGCCTTCTGCGCAATGCCCCGTTCCTCGAAAGACACTCGCCCTCCTTCGTCCCCTGCAGTGGGAAAGCTTCTATTCCCCCTTAGTCTCGTCTCCCCCAGTGTTCACCCATACTTGGAACTCATTCGACTCCATAAGGTACACCTTTTGTCCACCCACTGATACGTAGTATGACAATATTGTCTCCTAGCCCGCTGGTATTTTCCTCGTGTTCTGGCCATTCGGTAAGCCACGACATTAGTTACTCAAATTTCTTGACTCACAAGCAAAACTAGCTTGGGGTCTTACCATGGCTGCCTACCGCACAAGCTTGGATTTCCAAACTTTCTGGACAGAAATGTTCAAGCTCTTTATTGGTGCATTTATCATCCGTAGCACTGCCTGCGCAATCAACGATGTTTTCGATCGCAAATTCGATGCTGGTGTTGGTATGCCCATTGCTTTGATGTCACCTGGCCCTACCTTATTTTGTGATAGAGCGTACCAAAGGACGTCCTCTCGCTAGCGGTCATATGTCCGTGTTTGCCGCTGTTGTTTATCTAATTCCTCAATACCTTGCGGGTGTACTTTTGTTCTTGCCCTACAAGCCCATCTCATTTTGGGCCGCCATGGCTCAGCTCTTCCCACTGTATGAGTATTGATGTATTAATTCCGGATGAGTGACTGAGAGGACTCGGTATATGTAGTTCCATGATCTACCCTTTCATGAAGCGAATCACCTACTGGCCACAAGCATGGCTCAGCATTGCGGCCAACTTCGGGGTAGTCGTCGCCTGGGTTGCAATCACCAACGAATTTAGCCCTCAGCTACTCGCCCTCATGGTTGCCGCATGGGCGTGGACCATGCACCTCGGTTAGTTTTCTTCGTCCCTGAGCTCGAAAGAAAGTAGCTGACGGTGCGTTAGACACTATCTATGCATGCCAAGATCGCAAGGATGACGTGAAGGTTGGCATCAAGTCGACGGCAATCCTGCTTGGCGACTTCGTTCGCCCTTTCACATTCAGCTGCGCAGTCCTGTTCGTGACTGCCTTTGCCTATGCGGGCATCCTCAATGGCCAAACATCATACTTCTTCTACATCACCGTCGGTGGTACTTCGCTTCACCTCATCTGGCAATTTATCACTCTCGACCTAGACTCCCCTTACAGCTGTGGCTGTGAGTTACTATCCTATCTAGCACATTCAAAAGCTGTATTAACACTTGTATTTGTAGTACATTTCAGTCGCAATGGCCACTTGGGATGGGTTAGCTGGGCTGGTCTCATGATTGATTACCTTGTCAAGATTGACAAGCTACCCTTCACCCTTCCCTTCTGATTGAAAGATTTCCCCTCTACGACAGTCATTCACTATATCATACGGTTTGGGATCATAGCAGGTCAAGAAACAGCACGGTGCTGGATATGCAATGTCATGATAGGTGTGGTGCCTTTTGACTTCTCTGACTCCTTCTCTATCTTCAAGTTTTTCCACATTTCCGCCCCACTATCCCCTTGAAGAATGTTAGAAAATCTGTAGTCGTATATATAGGTCTTCTTTAAACCCCAGGACAAGCCCTACATTATGAAAACAGAATGCACTCGTGCTACTATTCCGTGATGCCCACGAACCCTTTGTTGACCTGCGAATATCAAATTGTGGACAGCACAGATTTTATCGGCCTCGGCCGCTCCCCGAGTCCAGTCCTGCGCCGCGCTGCGGAGTTCAGCCAACTTTCATAAATTCCTGACTTAAGCTTGAAGTTCTGGGCGCACCATCAAAAGAGTAAAGCACGAAACAGGGGGTCATACGAGGCTGTAACATCGGCGAGGGCGAAGACCTTTCAGAGGACTATAAGTGAGCTTCTCTGTACCAAGTCTCCATGGGCCGCGCGTTACACCAGCCCGGTGAGCCCACCTCCGTACTCCATTACATGGCTACTAGTACGGCGCAGGGAATTATGAATATTTTCATCACGATTAGAGGGTTCAAGAGTGCTGACAAGCGTGTCCTGTTCAACAAGCTGATGGATGATGTATGTGTTGCGTTTCGCTGTAGTAGGCCCAACTAATCGTTGATTTAATGAGTACACAGATGCTGAACACTTTCGAATGTCTTCGCCCCGTAGATTTGGGAGAGCCTGTTGTGATGTTACGGTGCCGATGTGTCTCGAGCTGGTTGGTCCCCCGGACTCCCCCGAAAGTGCTTATGGCATGCTAGGTTCGTTCGCTGCCTTGCAGAGCGGACAATTTAGAAATCTCGCTATTCAGTGCCTGATGCTCGTCGTTTTCGATGGGTGGTGATTTACATGGGCGAATCGGTGCCCGTGAGTGAGCGCGAAACTGAAAATGGTCCCGCTGGCAATGGGCCGGGGGATCTTCTATCACGCTCTGTGGTCGCGGGCATCTGGAGGTATGGACACAAGCCATGCCAGTGCATGGGTCAGGATCGGTAGAACGGCGGCTGCGCCGGCGCCGTCGGTGAGAAGCAGCGATGGCGGTGTACATGAGCCGATCGGGCGGTTCGTCGTGTTTGACTCGGACTCGGAGCTGCATGAGGATGTGTGGCGATCTCGGGATCAGTCACGGGTAATCATGAACTAGTCCCTGAAGAATTTGAGGCGGGAACTGACCGATTGACTCCTCTGGAACATGTCCACGGATGTTCGCGTGCGCCAGCATTTGTCGCGCACCCCAAAATCAGATTGTATCAATGGTATTTCCGAGTCTCTGGCACCAATTTCACGCAAGCTTTGGCATGATTACAAGGCCGAAATGAGGCAATGACTAGGTCACACGACCGACAGTAACTCACGCCAGATGTCGTCACCTTGCACTGCCTTGTGAGACCCTTCATGGCCTAATGATACAGCCATGGTGACAAGTTCTACCTCTTTCGAAGCACAAACTTCCAGCAGATGTTGGAATCAACGATCGAGCTCACCTGGCCCGTTTGCGAGCGCACGTGGAACATGAAACCTTTTATATGGGTATTGGCCTCGGAGATAGAGTAAGATGGGTACAGTAACGCGTACTTACATCGACACGCCTTCAAGCTTCAAGCTTCAAGTTTGCGCGCTACCCCGGGCCATCGTCCCCTAGATCTCAACACCAGATATGTATCAATATTTGATAGTAAACATACACTCCCGAGTCCGAGTCCAAGGGCTATTGCATAAGTTTAAAAAAAAAGCAAAGATAATCGCACAGAGGCATACCGTCATGCAAACTGTGCGTTCCGCGCGCCAATTGGCTCCATTCTTCTCTTCTGTGACCAACGTGGCGCACTGGCAGTTGCCTTCTCCGCGCTTTTCGGGAAAAAATGTAGCAGAGCAGAAAATTCCTGATTCTTTTCATCGTACGGTATCTATAGTACACGACCCGAGTCACGGTGACCTCTTTGCCACATTGCCATTTGTTGTGCGTAACGGAACGCTTTAAGACTCGGATGTATGTCTCTCCGAGTCATGCGTGGTTCAGCGCTTTGGGACGCAGCTCAAGACGTCCTTATTTGTTGGTTTCGATAAAACAGACCATGCGCAGCCCCAGCCCCAGCAAGCCGGACTGTTAATCAAATATCCTTCATTCTAGTTTTACTACGACTCGGAATCCAAACACCGTAGATTCAGTTGCTCCGCGGAATCGCCGTCCACACGGTCACCGTCTTCACCGTCTCGCCCGTTTACGTTCATTCTCCCCCCCTTTTCTTCTCGCACTCTCGGTCTTTTTTCGGCCCCTCTTTCTTAGGTCTACGTCTTGGGTTGAAGGAGTTTTTCGGTCCACCGACTGTTGTTGGTACTACTAGTAAATTAGATGTACTTCGATCCCCTTAACTCCCATTCACGGTTCAGGCGGCCCTCTTCTGGAACCCCACTTGTAGGCATTTGTGGACTACCACAGGCTCAGCGAGCGATAAACTTACCCCCTTGGGTAACCTAGTTCTGTCCTGCAAAGATATTCTCATGAAGGCTGTCTTGAACTCTGCGATGCTGGGTCAAATTTGGCGGATCAGTCGGCCTTGATTTCACTCTGAGCTGTTGTCATCCCTTGTCATGAACTAGTTACTTCCCCCCATAAGGCAATCTCCTCGATTCAAGCGGCTAGATACATATGTGATATGCGATATTGAGACGGACTGGTCACAAGCGTACACCTGGATCAACCGTGGGTCGCGCGTACCGCGTCCTTGGCCGGGTCATGGTGCAGAATGATGAAATTCAGATTGATATATCAGGACGGTGCACTCTCCCGAATAAGATCCTCTGCAACTTTATCTCTTGGAGAGATAGAACACCGAAACACATCCGGGTGCCTTCAAAGTCAGACCGTCAGCTCCGAGAGGCTCCATGTGAACGATAACTCAAAACTTACACAAGGACCCCACTAAGGGCCATGGCAACCTTCACAGGGATCTCGTAGCCATTTTCATCTTTTGCTTTTGTGACATTGAACACAGACAAGACAGAGGAGACAACGAGAAACAGTGTCGCATCCACAAAATGACGTCCAGGACAGATCCTCTTGCCAGCCCCAAATGCCAGAGTGACTGTCGGATCATCTTGGAAACTGCCTTCTCTGTCGAGGAATCGCTCAGGTTTGAATTCCTCAGGATCTGAAAATATTTCTGGATCATGCAGGATTGCCCTGAAAACATGTAAGGATGGACGTTTAGATCCTAGTTGATAAACGCCCAACCGTGACGTACCATGCATTGGCTAGTATGATCGATCCTTTGGACAGAATGATTGACAACGAATTATTGAAGCACAGCATACACAATCAAAACCAAGCTGACCTTTCGGAATGAAGAATCCCTTGTAGACGTCATCCTCAGTTGATGCGTGGGGAATCCCTGAAAGTGACACTGTTCACATCCCAATTTGCACAGTAAACATGGAAAAAATCCAACCAATGGGTGTCACCATCTGCCATCTCATCAGTTCTCTACATATAGCTTCGATGTACGGCAGAAGGGGTCTGTCATCGAACGTTGGTAATCGGTCTCTTCCGACTACAAAATCGAGTTCTGCTTGTGCTCGTTTCTGTACATGAGGGGAAACGACGAGGGAGAGGAAGAGACAGGACAACAACGAAGCCATCTCGAATAGTAGCAGTTACTCAGTAACAAGGATGTGGCATTAGAATTAAGTGCTCACAGAGTCTGAACCAGCTGCAAAGTGTTCTTGTAAGCGCTGGATGAACACGCCATTGACGGATATAATGTTACCTGTATATAGTGAACCCAAAGTAATCTTGACAAACTCTTCCCTCTTTTGACGCTCAGGCCCTGAATCAGCCAAGTTCTCTATTTCCTCCAAATGTTCGCTTGCTAGTGACTTGATTGCACTTCCCTCGTGCTATGGTATGTATGATCAGTCGACGTAAATGTTAGAACAGTGGTTGAAGCACACCATGGCATTCTTCACAAAGTTGATAGGATCATTCTTCATCTTCTCGCTGAGCCTCCTGCCTTCTCTCACCAGCGGTTCGTAACTGAGCCATGGCACCCACGAATGGATGTACTTCACTGAAAACGACTATGAGTCTCAATAGCATTGCAAGGATACAGTAGATAACCGCACAAAATGGGAAATCGTTTACTAATGCCGCCCCAGGCAGGAGGAGTTGTGTTATCATTTCAGTGGCCTTAATTGGTGCCGCCATCATATCGTCGCCCTCCTTCGGGTCATATCCATACGTGAGGGACATGGCAAGTTTTCCCTGGAAGCTGCATGATCGTTAATAGCGGCATGATATAAGGGAGAACAACAACCGACAAAGAGATGTGGGTGCGAAATTCGTTTGGAGTCGTGAGAAGCCGCGAGAGATACCAGCAGACATTTTCCTGTATCATTTGGCGGTATAATACGGTTGCACCAGGTCGAAGACTGCGATCCAAAATCTTTCTCCCCTCGCGCCAGAGTTCACCCTTCCTGAGACCACCTAGGAGCCAGTCCATATGAATTCTAGAATTCGTGCGTTTGTCAACACGGCATACAATAATGATATAATAGCATCTCCAGACACACATTTCTAGGATTGGAAATGTAGGCCTATCCGCGTAGACTTCCCCGCGCTTCTCAAGTAGATCCTTGATCGCTTGTGGCGAGGACAATATGATGACGACTTTACCAAAAACACGGAGACAAATAACGTCGCCTTAGAACTCGAGCATCAATTTGGATACGGAGTTGTCATGAGAATGATGGCCATACCATATTTCTTGGATAAATCGGCATAAGCAATCCAAGGGGCCTCCTTCGGGACATCGAGTAGGTTCCCTATTATTGGCAGGGATGGGGGTCCTGGTGGATAAGAAAGGCCTTTTCGTCTTGCGTGGTCGCGGAAGACAATGAAAAGGTAAATGAACAAGGAGAATGCCAGGCAGTCAACCGCATTGATGAAAAGGAAAGGCATGACAGAGTTGTCAGTGGTTTCTTGAGAGTGAGAGGAAGGTGGAAGCCTATAAATGAAAACCCATGCTTTCTCGGGTTCTGTGGGATATCCTCGAGCCGCAACTTAGGCACCAGATTGACAAACTGAAGGTGCTCGCTCCGCGGCACGTTGAATACCGCCGAACATGATTATTGCTTCAAGTCGGAAGTCCGCGAAGTTAGACGCTTGACGTTTATGTTGCCATAAGGATCACGTAGTTCGCCCTGGCCGAGTCGGTGTTATTTTTTTTTTGCTGCCTTATGTACCTCAAGAGATATATTAGACTCACATAAGTGGCGCAATTGTCGTGTTGTTGAGGACTTGAGGTGGATGGAACGTGACTTGTTACCAAAACGGGTTGCGCGTCCCCGCTGACTCGGATGCCTGGCCTGTGGACCCTTCCTCCCAACATCATCATGCCCGTCGTCCACTTTGCACAGTTCTCATCCATTGTTCAGCCAACCTTTTGGCACGAACTCAGTCAACTTAAACTCGAAGTCCTTCGACTGTCGGACGAGACAGTCTCTCTTACGGCATCGTACTCCGCCGGGCGCACTATCAAAGACCGGAACACCGGACAAGAGGTCGCGCTAAGTTGTAATATCGCGGTCGGCGGAGAAGGACTTTCGGAGGGTTATACGTGAGTTTCTCCGCCCCACGTCTTCGTCTGGTGCTCATTGCATTAGCCCACCTCCGCACTCTGTTCCGGCCCTGGGCGTCTTGAAGAATTTCAATACGATCGAAGAGTTTAAGAATGCTGATAAGCGTGCCCTGTTCAATAAGTTATCGGATGAGGTATGTATTGTAGGCCCCATCGCCATATCGTTTCTCGAGCGAGAGCTTACAGATACTAAACGCTAATCAATGATCTCTATAGATTTGGGATAGCATTACCAATCACAATGATGTTTCCGCATTAACGAGGTTCCTACTTATCACCTTCGCTGATCTTAAGAAGTACAAATTTTACTATTGGTTCGCGTTTCCCGCCTTCGCTGCCCAGCCTTTGTGGGAGATCGATGATGACTGGACTGGGGCCGACGCACACTTTTCGGCAGCTCAGTTCAGCTCTCTCGCAAAGCAGCTCTCCGAGACACCCCGCGCATTTTTCCTTGTACGACCTGCGGGGAAGGAGGATGTCCAGGTTGCCCCGATACAAGAGTTCGCCGATTTCTTTGTTAATGTACTGGAGCAGTCGGTGCGTACCTGTACTCCTCATCTCCTCAGGACAAGCATGAGTCATCGAACCGCCTTTAGCAAACAATCGGTTTCCTCGATCCCTCTGCACAAGCTTCGGCACCAGGATGGCCTCTGCGTAATCTCCTTGCGTATCTTCGCGCAGTGCACCCTGAGGCGACGCAGTCGGTGCGAGTACTATGCTGGCGTGGCGATGCACACTCGAGTCGTTTCGGCATCCTGCGCGGCGGTCCAACGAGCTCGGAAAAGCCGAGTGCTGTCGGGTGGGAAAAGAATGTGCAAGGTAAACTCGGCGCGCGAGTCGCCGACCTTGCACCGATGATGGACCCCACAAGGCCAGTCTCGTCGTCCCCTGGGGCCATACATGAATGATGATCACAGGAAACGACAGGCTCGCGGACCAGGCGGTTGACCTGAATCTCAAGTTGATGCGTTGGCGCATTCTCCCCGCCCTCGATCTGGAGAAGATCGCACAAACGCGATGCCTACTGCTCGGCGCAGGCACCCTCGGGTGTTACGTCGCGCGCACGCTCATGGTCAGTCAGCTGAGTCACACAGGCGTGGCTGCCTTTCCATTCTTTTGACACGGATGTCAGGGTTGGGGTATTCGCAAGATCACTCTCGTCGATTCAGGCAGAGTATCCTTCTCGAACCCTGTGCGACAGCCGTTGTTCGAATTTGAAGACTGCCTCCATGGTGGGAGACCTAAAGCTGAAGCCGCCGCCGAGCGATTGAGAAAGATTTTTCCTGGAGTCGTGTGTAAAACGCAGGTCACTCCAGAGGACCGTACTAACGACGTTTTCAGGATGCTCAGGGACTGACTTTATCTATTCCGATGCCGGGTCATCCAATCCCACCAGGATCCGAGGAGCAGGCCAAGGCGGATGTTAAGTCGCTTGAGAATCTGTTTGATGCACATGATGCTGTCTTCCTTTTGATGGACTCACGTGAAAGCCGCTGGCTTCCGACAGTACTTGGCTCGGCGAAGGGCAAGGTGCGCCTCATTCCTCTTGCATAATCTTCTTCGTCTGATTGTCGTGTTTACAGATTGTACTAAACGCTGCCTTAGGGTTTGATTCGTACCTGGTAATGCGACATGGTGCGCGTGAGGTGTCTGCGCATGGTTCAAAAAGACTCGGCTGCTATTATTGCAATGATATTGTTGCTCCTGCCGACGTGTGTTTTTCTCCATCTCCCGCCGAGACACCTGCTAATTTTGTTGTTGCCTACATACCACGGTGCCTAGTCCCTCACAGACCGGACACTAGATCAGATGTGCACAGTGACGCGTCCAGGGCTCGCACCGATTGCGTCTGCGACAGCCGTTGAGCTCCTCGTTTCGCTCCTACAGCATCCTCTAGGGCGAGTCCTGCTCGTCTGAGCGACTACTACGCCTTTGTCTAATGGCAGCGCCTTGCAGTCTCCACGCACCCGCGCCCCCATCCGGGCAGGATGCTCAGCAATCCCAACAGGAAGGAGGAAGCGTTCTGGGACTCGTTCCGCATCAGCTTCGTGGGTTCCTTGCGCAGTTCCGCAACATGCAGATCGTTGGTGCCGCGTATGACCGTTGCACAGGCTGCAGCGAGACGGTGCGCCAGCCTCGCCGACCAGACCTTATTACTGACTTGTGTGGCAGGTCCTCAAGGCGTACGAGACACAAGGATTCGCGATGTTGTTGAAAGCGTTCAACGAATCGGGCTTCCTCGAAAGCTTGACAGGGTTGGATAAGTTGCATGCCGAGGGCGAGCAAGCTTTGGAAGCAGTCGATTGGGAGGAGGAAGGGGAGGCAGACGAAGACCTCTAGAATTGGGGAGAAAGTGATGATCGATATCTATGACGAGAAGTCTTGCGTTGTGTACCTGACCCGGAATACCCTCATCCATGATCATGACAGATATCGCGCGATCACGTGGTCACAGAACCAGAAAATAAGTTCAACTGAAATATCATTGCGAACCCAATTACACCGGATTCTACGAGTGAGTAATGGTTCGAAGAGGAGATCCCGGACGAATTATTCATGTTGAGAGGCCATTGCAAGATCGCACGTATGAGGTAGTGTGCATATCGTCGCACGAATTTAAATTACTCTTGTCTTCCTAAAATAATACCTTACATGATAAGCGCCAACTCCGGAACAGTCACTGACTTCATTCTTGTGTGGAACGGCAAACCCGCAAGCGTAGCCTGGGCACAGATTCTTTCATGCGCATCAAAAGGAGATAGCAGGGCAAGTGGTGGCGTCAGCCACGGGCACCATCGTCAACATGTCTACCATGAGTCTATGATTGACTTTGACTGTGCAGCCCGGGACTGCTGTCTTGTATTCTGTCACTGTCAGTTTGGGCGTATGAGAAGTGAAATGACGGAAGAAGGCTTATCAGTTGAAGCGAGGTTTGTGAATTAGAGGCTACGAAGTCGGAGATGTTGGATCAATTAAGGACCCAATTCTGTAAGACTAGGCCTCAGGCTGAGACTCTTCGGAGATTGGGTTGGCGTTGATACGGTGCGTTCTGAACAAGGAGAAGGAGTTACTGCGGGTTCCCCTAGCACATGCTTTCGTGTGTCCGCAAAAGATTTGCAAAGTCCGAGGAAGCATGTTGACAGACGTCCTAGAAAGGTCCGACCCTCATAGAAAGATCTCTTTCCTCTCGCTGCAAACCCCTTAAGACCTGACTGGATTGTGTGTGACTTGAAGATATGGACGAGGCTTGTCACATCTTTTATCGTAGCGGCGACAGTGATGAGCATTACAATTTGCTTTTAAGTCTACAAAAAGTCAGGTCCAGAGAGAGGTCGTAACATCGCGTACCTTCGGAAAGCACAGCTCGCAAGGAGATTCTCGGTGGTGTTGTTACATCGTCCCCTAATCTCCGGCGGTGTTGATACCCTGATCGCTATCCGTCACCCAGGAGAGGTGCTGATATATGGTATATGCGCAAGTAGGCTCACCATAATGCATGAGAAACCTCAGTGATTTAAGCGCTGTGGGGAATTTATCTTGAGCCCTGGATCCTCAATGCAGGAAGGTAATTCCGACCCACTCGAGTCGTGATGCAGTCCGTGGCAAGAGCAACACAGGTTGGCGGGTCGCGCCCACTTTGCAGGACTGTGGTGTCCCGGAGAGTACTCTCACTCCCACAGTCTACCGCCACCTCAGCCCGTCTTCGCCCTCTCTCGACCGCAGCGGGCCCTACAGTGGCCGCCCGCTCATCGTCAAACGGCTTCGCGATCGCATTGGGTACTGCGCTAGTTGGACTGGGTTCATATTATGTCGGCTTTTCCCGGGGTTCGACTTCGGCTAGCACGACGGACGTACCACCGCCTGTTTATGGTACCCAGGAAGACTTCAAGTGTGCGATCAAGGAGCTGGAGGCATCCTTTGAAGAAGGCATCGTCTCGACGGATCCGGCCAACCTTGCGACGCACGGCTTCTCTCCCAATGTAATGCATGAAGGTGAATGCTGCTCGCCATTACTCACGCAAGTGATGTTGACTTGATGGATGGACGGGTCTTAGGCGTGGCGCATAGCGTTGTCGTGTATCCAAACTCGACGGAGGACGTTGTGAAGGCCGTGAAAATCGCTAAGAAATACCGCATGCCTATCGTTCCGTATGCTGGTGGGACAAGCTTGGAGGGCCACTTCATCGGCGTCAGTGCTTTCTGCACACTTGATTCTCCGGTCGCTCATTGAAAACCTAGCACGAAGGCGGAGGCATTTGCGTTGACATGTCAAATATGAATCAGATCCTAGAGATTCATCGTGAGCCTTCTCACTGCCCTCCATATAACGAAGCCGATTCAGACAGCGTTTTCCGTTAAGCGGGAGATTCGGACATGGTTGTTCAGTGCGGCGTAGACTGGATGGAGATAAATGCCACTCTCAAGGAGAAAGGAATCCCTTTGTTCTTCCCTGTGGGTGTTTCTTATTACGTTGCACCACCCCATGACCGACGATATGAATAGATTGATCCTGGCCCATCTGCGACAATCGGCGGCATGCTCAGCACGGGGTGTTCTGGAAGTGGGTCCTCCCTCCTCTTTCAGCGTCAATTGTCTCATACTCCCTTAAAGCTAATGCCGTTCGCTACGGTACTGCGAAGGGAGAGTGGTTCTTGAACGCGGTACGTGCTGCTTGAGAAAGACTAGGGAGTTGCACCAGTGACCTGTCATTTCCCAGACCGTTGTACTGCCTTCCGGAGAAGTCATTAAAACGCGCCAGCGCGCGCGGAAGTCCTCAGCTGGCTTCGATGTAACAAAACTATTCATTGGCGCAGAAGGCACGCTCGGCATCGTTACCGAAGGTCCGTTGCCTCATGGCTGTGATGCTCGTTGTCCGCGTGTTGACGGCCAAGGCTCACGTAGTGACTCTGCGTCTGGCACCCGTTATTCCCTCGCAAGTCGCCATCGCCCAATTCCCCAGCGTCAAAGCGGCAACTGAGGCCGTAATTGAGATTCTCAACACGGGCGTCAATATACGTGAGTCTTATCACTTTCCGTGGGGTCAGTCTAACTCAGTGATTTTTCTTCGTAGAATGCATCGAGCTGTTAGACTCAGCATTCATGCGCGCGACAAATGTTTCGGGGGCAACGGGGAATACATATGACGTTGCGGACCACCTTTTTTTCAAGATGCAGGGCGCGACGCCTGCCGCGATCGATGATACCGCAAAACTCGTGCAGCAGATTGTCAAGAAACACGGAGGATCAAAGTTCAAACGAGCGAAGACGCAGGAAGAGGGCGACCTCATCTGGCAAGACCGTAAGAACGCCCTCTTTACCGCCCTTGCATACGCTGGCGGAGATGCTAAAGGGTGGCTCACGGATGTCTGGTATGGCTTTCCGTAGTTATATTTTTCTCGGAAATGATTCCTGACCGTCATAATAAAGTGTACCTGTTTCGAATCTCCCACAACTCATAGAGGAGACACAGAAGGATATTGAAGCACATGGCATCAAGTATCTGACTGCCGGTCATGCGGGCGATGGTGAGAGCTGATGGTTGTGGTTGTGGTTGTTTTTGCCCCATTGGTGATTAATGGTCGATTGTGTAGGCAACTTCCACTCGTTGTTGACCTTCCGAAATGAGGAAGAACTCAACATCGTTCGGGAATTAGTCCACAGGATGGTCGAGCGTGCCATCAGACTTGATGGAACCTGTGTGTTTTAGGGCAGCCCCCTTCTCTCCCTGTAAAGTTGATCCATCCTTTACTTTTCAGGTACAGGAGAGCATGGAGTCGGCATCGGAAAGAAAGAATTCTTGATCGAAGAGCTTGGCGAGGGCACGGTCAATCTTATGAAGACCATCAAGCGAGTTGTGGATCCTTTGTGGTTATTCAACCCCGGAAAGGTAAATGTATCTCATCTGTTGGCAACGTTCCGTGCGATGTTAATGCGTACTTGCAATTTCTAGTTATATCCAGATGGCAAGTCCGCTCACTGAGTTGAGGTTCAGAAGTGAGGTAGAATATGGCATAATATCTGCATAATACCTTCATACCGCGGGCTTCCTTCGGTAACGACCATGAACAGACAGCGCTTCCATCGTATGTTCATACACTCTCCCTTCCTGTTCTATGACTACTGTAGTTCGAGACACATCCATATAATTAGTATGTTGCGACCCACGATGTGTGGTTCGTTGTACCATACGACTATGGTATAGAGGTTTACACGCCGCGAATCGGACGGTATGTCATGCACCATTGCCAGGCAGTAGAATTGTACTTGCAGCCCCCGGGTACAGCACTGTACCCCTTTCCTGGACCAACCAGAGAGGTTGGGACTTCCTACAGTACCACCATTATCTAACGACGTCCCTGCCCCATGTTCCTCATATGGCCTAGTGGCCCAGGTGGGTGAGATGGGCGACTGTCATGATTGGCGTCTTGCGAGCCGAGCGAGCAGGCAGTGACAAGTGAACTAATTGCCGTTGACCGCGAAGACATGCAGACACGTCATGGATTCGACTGACAAGTTCATAGTTGTGTTATTGAGCATTGGCCCATGATGTTGCACTACTCGGTAACAGTGCGCATGGATGACACTAGAACCGAGGCGGACAATGGTAGCTACGTAGATTATGTAGTAGTACAAGGTAGAATTGGATTACCCTGAGCGAATAGTAGTAATTGTATCAATGTCTAGCGAGAGTGTGCCAGTGATCGGGCAGGTTCTGGCCTCCTTACTACATCCGATACTGTAGTATCATATCCTCGCTTGTTGGAAGTGTGTCGGGCCGGGACAACACCAGCATGCCATAACACGTTGTTCACACACTAGCAGCGCCAAGCACACGCTACTCGCAACAAGCCCGAGCAGAACAGCATGTCGCTATTACGGAACAACCTAATCCGGAGGGCTTGGACGGTACCCGGCGCCTTCCGCAGTACTTGTGTCAGCGGGAGGCAGCAGCTAGTACGTTCTCAAGACCTACGTCTGTTTGGCACAGCAAGCGGCGGCACGGGTAATGTGACCTCATCAAATGTTTTCGCTCTGGCACTAGGAGGCATTATGTTGAGCCTGGGGGGTTACTATGCCGGCACGCGATCGAATCCTCCTGCCGCTGCCAACGCGTCTAACTATCCGTTGAAACCCGTCTATGGCAGACCAAAGGACTTTGCGCGCGCAATCGAAGAAATCAAAACTTTGTTCCCCGAGGAGGCTGTGACGACTGCGGAAGACCAGTTAAGTGCTCATGGACTTTCTCCTAACACCCACCTACCTGGTACGTGCATAAGTTGTCCTAGCCAGGACATTGCCAGTGGCAAATATGCATAGATTGGTTGGCTAACTTTTGTTCGTCTTTGTTGCGTAGGGTGCTCACACAGCGTCGTGGTATATCCGGATTCGACGGAGGATGTCGTGAAGATCGTCAATGTTGCAAGAAAGTATCGAATGCCTATCATCCCATACTCGGGTGGAACGAGTTTGGAAGGTCATTTTGCGGGCGTGCGTCCCTTTCTTCTCTCACTCAGTGCCATGTCGCCATTTTCCCAACATATCGTCGCTTCTATCTCGGCAGTGGAAGGATGGGGGTATATGCGTCGACATGTCAGGAATGGACAGGATTATCGCTATTCATGGTGCGTCTTTCCCTTCAAGGTTTCCGATACCCCAGCCACGAAATGTACTGTTCGCCGGCTGATAATCCCTGCTTTGCAGAGGAGGACTCGGACCTTGTCTGCCAACCCGGCGTAGGGTGGATGGAAATAAATGAGACTCTGAAGGAGAAGGGCATTCCTTTATTCTTCCCTGTATGTGCCAGGAAGCTTGAACTGACGTGTCTCTTTCCTCATCCTTCGCCGTGTACCCCAGCTCGATCCTGGTCCCACTGCGACTATTGGTGGCATGCTTAGCACTGGCTGTTCCGGAAGTCAGTACCCTGCAATCATGAAAGTATTTCCATCAACCACCACTGACGCTTTCGCTCACTGGCAACAGCCAACGCGGTGCGCTATGGCACAGCGAAGGGCGAATGGTTTTTGAATGCGGTCAGCACGCTTCATTATCCGGGAGTGGCAAACTCATCGCTCTGTTCTTCGGCAGACTGTCGTCCTACCCTCTGGAGAGGTGATCAAGACGAGGCGTCGATCGCGCAAGTCATCTGCCGGATTCGACACGACGAAGCTGTTTATCGGTGCAGAGGGCACCCTCGGCATCGTCACAGAAGTGACCATCCGCCTCGCACCGGTCCTGCCAACCACCGTTGCTACCGCGCGATTCCCCGACGTGCGCAAAGCCAGCGAGGCCGTCATCGAAATCCTCAATACAGGAATTGGTATCCGTGCGTTTACTCCTCCATTTCCTGCTTATTTCTGTTATTTTTGTTGTTGTTCTCGTGGTGCTTCATCCTACCGCTCGAATGGCTCATTCTTTGGCACAGAATGTATCGAGCTCCTTGATTCGGCGTTCATGCGCGCCGTCACGGCTGTGGGTAACCCCGCCCGTTCGTACGATGTCGCAGACCATCTGTTCTTTAAGCTGCAAGGTGCAACACCCGGGACGCTCTCTGAATCGGTGGAGGTGGTCAAGGAGATCGTGAAGAAGCACGGTGGCGACAAATTCTTTCCCGCGAAAACGAAGGAGGAAGCCGAAGCAATTTGGACTGACCGGAAGAACGGCTTGTACTCCGGCCTGGCGTATGCGGGGGAGGGTGCAAAGGCCTGGGTGACGGACGTATGGTAGGCAATTAGCCCCACGAGGAAGGCTATTTCATGTCCTACTTTCCCCAACCCCTCCCTCTTTCTGTCTCTCTTTATGGTGTCAGCACTCACTCGAAACCTTAACAGCGTTCCAATCTCTAAGCTCCCTAAACTTGTATACGAGACCCAACAAGACATCGAGGGCTCAGGAATCGTGCATACAATCTTGGGCCACGCGGGAGATGGTAAGTATCACTACTGTTGGGTTTCGAAAGCGCTAATATGCAGAGGGACATCTACAGGGAACTTCCATGCGTTACTGATGTTCAAGACCGACGAGGAGCTCAACACTGTGCGCGATCTCGTGCACCGCATGGTCGAGCGTGCGCTCGCGCTCGACGGAACCTGTAAGAGCCCCGTTCCAATGCATTGTTTTGTCCTTTCGCGCGAGGAAAGAAAAGAAAAAATCATAACAAAATTTACTTTTAAAAGGCACAGGCGAACATGGCGTCGGTATCGGGAAGAAGGGATTCTTGGTTGAGGAGCTCGGTGCGGGCACCGTGGGCTTGATGAAGACGATCAAGCGGGCCATAGACCCGCTCGGGATCATGAATCCAGGAAAGGTAAGAGGTTCCTTCGCCAAGCCCATTCTCGGGTGCCGTGCGGATCTGATGATGAACATTTCAGCTCTACCCAAATGACGAGGATGCATCCCACCCCTGAGAGCGGAGCGAGGGTGTATCAGTCGAGGCTCCAATTATTATTTAATAGCCATGTACATGGACAGATCACACCATAATGACCACCATTGTTGATCTTCTCTAGCAGATCCATCTCAAGTTCACTGCGTTGATAGCACGAACATGCCTTGCTGCGAGAAGGGCGTGGGCAACCTTATCATATATGATTCTACCCGTACAACAGAACAACAGAATTTACAAGGGTTCTGATTCATCGTGCACCTTCGACGACGACTGCCGATTGCTCCTGGGCAGGTTGTGCCTGCTGCTGCTGCTGTTGCTGCCCAGTCCGGCTGAGCGCAGCACCGAGCGCCTGCGTTCGGATGCTCAGCCCACGCGTCTTTTCGATGACCGACTGGTATATTGGCAATGCCGGGCGGTGAATTTCGATAACGTTCTGCAGAAGGTAACTGTCAGACCGAAGGTAACAATGGCACCGAGGGAGGACTATAAGATACTTTTTCGAGGTCGATTTTGGCATCCGCGGCCATCCGTGTGTCGCGGATGAGGTTGACGATCCATTTCTCGCCTTCATCTGGTGAGAGGTTGAGGCGTGCAGAGAGGTCGCTTTACATATGGATAAGAGTCAGTCTCTACCTAACCATCGCATTGCAGAAAGGGCAACGTACGCGATGTCGATCCGTTGATGGATGCGACAGTACGCCTCGCTAATAAGGTACCGAGCGTTGTCCAGGAACTCCTCCTTGAATTCGTTCAGGAAAAAGTCATTCCCCACGACACGCTCCGCGAGCTGCAGCTGCCGCTGCGCGGCCTCAAAGTCAAACTCGACGTAGAGCTCCTTGAGGAACTTTGTGACTGGGTCCGAGTATTGATACTCTTCGAGTTGCACGACTTTGACGACCTCCCGTATCGCGTGTCGCACGCGTGAGCTCACAGGGACGGCCGCTGCGCCACTCGTCGCTTGCGCCCTGCGCGAGAGCACAGCAGCGACGGCGAGGTAGCGCAGGATCCAGGGTGCGGCGGACTGGATGGTGTTTAGGTAGGCGGGGGCGAGGAATGTCTCGAGAAGAAGGGTACGACCTGCGGGGTGGTTGAAGTAGACGAAGAGGGACCAGTGCACGAGCCAGGCGCGCGAGTGGAGCGTCGCGAGGGGTTCAGTGTGTGAATGTGCGGCCGATGATGCGGATGCGGATGCGAGCGGGGCCGCGCCTGCGCGCGCATCGAGCATTTCGCGCAGCGTGTTGAGCTCCTCGAGCGCCACGTCCCACTTGCCAGTGAGGATGTCCGAGGCGAGCTTGCCCCAGCACGCGGACGTGTTCAGATCAGTATCGGTGGAGAGCACGCGGAAGTGGTAAAGGTAGTCTGCGGCGCCAGAGTAGTTCCCGTACGTGTACTGAAATTTTCCAAAGTTGTATAAAGCCGTGATTTGTTCGAGGGTGAGCTAGAGAAAAAGGACGCTCAGAATCAAAGTTGGCCGGGGCGAACGACAAAAAAAAAGTCGTCACTTACGCCGTAGTTATCCTTGAGATAGGTCAGGTTTTGATTTTTGTCTTGGCGTAGAGCTTGCGCGACATCCGGATTCTCGATCACATCTAGGACAGCCTGTGCCTCTTGCTGGAGCTGCTCATTTATGGCTACCGCCTTTTCTCTCTTGGCAGCGAACTCTTGTTGCATCTACGTGAGATCGGATATACAGAGGTAAAAATTGGACTCAAATACTACCTTCTGGGACGTCAGAATCTGGGTTCAATTGTTCGTAGAGCGATACGATGTAATCGACCATATTTGTGCCCTTTGCGAGCTCATATTGAGCTGCCGCGACTTGTTCTGGTGAAAACAAACCGCTTTCGTGAAGATGGGTGAGTAAAGGAAAGACCAAATGTCGATCCAAGTAGGGAATAATCGTCCTTGTGAGGTCGTATTCGGCCATTGATTGAGTTTGTCTGCATTGCACGTAAATCCTAGAAATCAAAAATAGTGTCGTCACGTGACTCGTCCTTGCCCGCGCCCGCATTTAGCGCGAGCTTTGGCAGTGGCACAGGAACGTATTCAACACCCACCACGATGTCGTCCATCGGAAGAACAAAGAACTTCTCCTGGTTCATCAAAGACCTAGGGATATCAATAATAGGACAGGTCCGTACTCTCCAACACGCTCGCCAGCGGTGGGTCTCATCGACCACGTAAGCAGAAGTGCT
The DNA here is from genome assembly GCA_003316435.1 of Russula virescens. Taxonomy (NCBI): domain Eukaryota; kingdom Fungi; phylum Basidiomycota; class Agaricomycetes; order Russulales; family Russulaceae; genus Russula; species Russula virescens. Next base: position 29,553 of record QFEY01000768.1, on the reverse strand, counting down.
ACGTCTCCCTCATAGAGAATCTCAACCTAGACGATGTCGACTGCATCAAGTACTCATTATCTAAGGGAATTGGCATCGGGATAGTTGCCGGCGGATCAATAATGAAAGTCCCTCAACTTCTTCTCAGTACGCCCACTCTCTCACCGTCCTTTAGTCGCCTTACACGAAGCGTAATTCACTTCCAGTCGTCAAAGCTCAATCGGCACGCGGCCTCTCCTTAGCCGCCTACATCCTAGAGACATCCTCCTATGCCATAACTCTTGCGTATTCCTCGCGAAATGGCTTCCCCTTTTCCACATACGGAGAGAACCTCTTCCTCACAATCCAGAACGTAGTCATCACCCTCCTCATCGTCTTCTACAACCACCACTCCTCCTCTTCGCGGCGCCTTACAACAGCAGAGCCGTCTAACCCAACCGGACAGCTCCTTACTGCCGTCCTCCTCTTCCTCGTAGTGGGCTTTGCCCTCTTCATCGCACCAGCGCGCGTGCTCGCCGCGGCACAGCTCTGCACGCTCCCGCTCTCCCTCTTTTCCAAGCTCCCACAGATAGCGAAGAACCATCGTGCGCGCAGCACGGGTCAACTTTCCACCTTTGCCGTTGTATCCCAGATCGGCGGCTGTGCCGCTCGGTTGTTCACCACTGCGCAAGAAGTCAATGACCCTCTCATGGCAGCCGGTTTTGCACTTGCACTCGTGCTCAACCTCGTCCTGGGCGCCCAGATGTACGCTTACTGGGGTAAGGGCATAGTCAGTGGAGGCCACGATGTGTATGCCAAGTCTCGCGATGAGTACCCGCTCGGAGGTGGTCGCGGATCCAGCTACGGGCGGGAAAAGGTCGATATCGTTGTGGAGCCTCAGAGCCCACCGCCGCCCCAGTCGTCGAGCCATCAGCGTTCGCAGTCCGTTACTCACGGACGTAAGTGGGCGCGCAAGGTTGACTGAAGCTATTCGTATTCGTATTGATAGACTTTTATTGTGTATCCGCGCTTTCATGCAATAATGTTACTTGCGTCCGCATTCAGACTATTTCCCCAGACACATCAATTTATTATCACGAGCCAAGTGTATTTTAGCCTGGCATGGTCGTGTTTTTGGAAAAACACCATAATGGCTCATGGCCAATATCTATCTGTATGACCGGGCAGCCAACACGGACTAATGTACCAAGCCCTCAAGCCGCCCCGACTTTCCTCGGTCTTAGGACACCGTTCCCCTCCCTATCTCGCCGGCTTTGATTGATCCTCCGTACTTCATCAGCCGAGCGATCCAGCCTCTCCCTCGTCGCCTCGTCCACCTGGTCCTCCTCCCCAGGGGGTACACCGTACCCAAGCTTACGCTTCACCATGCCAACATACCCAGCTTGTCCTACACTCCTGCGCGCAATTAAATTCTCCTTGCGCTCAGCAGGCTCCCAGCGCGCTAGGACGTGCGCTGGGAACCCCAGACGCGCCCGACGCGTTGTAGCCGTGAGCACCTCCCCGCGTGCCTCGCGAGCGCGTTCGCGCGTCTTATTCGCGACCTTCTCACGACGCGCTGCCCACAGCTGCTGCAGGAGCTCGGGGGGTGGCTGTCTCGTGACGCGGAGGGCATCGCGCTCGAAAGACGCTTGGAGTTGCGCGAGGCGCGAGACGATCGGCGCACGCCATGCAGCGGCGAGTTGAGGCCCGCTGAAGTAGCGCCACTCCACCGGATGATGATGCGTATGCGCTGCCGTCGCTTCCGCGAGGCTGGCTTCGAATTTCGATTCGGTTTGGACATCCTCGAGGTTTGCGAGGAGCGCGCGCTGCTGCTCGATGCGCCGGGCGCGGGCGACGCGGCGCTTGTGGATCATGCCTGATATGTGGTCTGGTTGGGGTTTCAGGCGTGGAAGGGGACCGTTGGATAGGCTCGGCTTGAGGAGGGAGGTGGAGAAGATGGGGCGGTTGAGGAGGCGGTGTTGCCAAGACTATGTACACATATGGGAAGTTATGGTCAGGATATTGGAAGGGAATGGGAAATGGACGAACGAGGGCATCATTGACCAAATGTCGCATCTTGGTGTTATCTCGGCGAGCAACTATTAGGCGTCCGAAACGTTCCAATACAGAGCGTATATGTTCATCTCCTTGTTCGGCCTTCCTGAACGCGTCGAGCCACTGGTCATGATCATGGAATAGAAGGGTGAGTGACGGGAGTCTTAAGGTAGGTAGTATTTTCGCACTCGCTGGCCCTTCTCAAGCTGAACTTTGGTGAGCGCAGGACTCGTCAGATGACGATGTTCACGAAAGAGCGCTTGTATATGGGACCGCACCTGGGGTTAGTCAAGTGAGGAAAGGGGACGAAGACGTAGAAAATCTGCGTTACGACGTACGATCGAGCTCGGGGAGGCACGCAAGAGACCTCTGTATAACGTCCATAGCATCGGCACTCTGTGCGCGGCGAGACGGTAAAATGGGGTGTGTGGCCGCACGGCACGAAGGCTTGACACAATACGGGCAATGTTTTGCCTATGTTGGATGGAGTGTGCTTCCAGCGTCGGCGCCGGGTTGGTCATCGTTAGCGACGTGGCATGGCATGGCATGGACAGTCTATGGTGCGGCGCCAAAAGGGGACACTGTACTTGTATGCTAAATGCGGTACATGCGATATAGTTACTACCCGGTCCTTGATTCATGTAATTAATTATTGTACCGTAAAGGCTCTATTGTATCCTTGCTCTATTGCCCATGTTTACATATGCGATATGATGTTACATTTTCTATTCGCGTGGCGGTCATTATATTGCGTGACGGATTGAAATGAAGGGAAGGAAAGGCGTAGGGAAAACCTGGAACTTTGCTAGCGGGATTGGCAAAACGCAAACAACCCACCGCAAGCAGCCAGACACCGAGCGACTTATTACATCCGCCTACCACCTCGCCAGGATGTCGGCGGTGGAGGGACGTAGGGCCCAGGTGCCTGGGCCGCACGCACCCACTTGGACCGATCACCTACAGGAATAGGCTCGTCCTCATTCAGTACCACATCCACGTCCACGTCTACCATGTACGAAGGGCCTGGAGAAGAAGGGTCCAGTTGGACGTCAAAGCGCGTAGGTTCACGTCGCTGTCGCCGCTGCCATTCGCGCCACGGCTGAGGTTGATAAGACGGAAGCGTGGCTGCAGGCACTCTTATTGTTGGCGCGTTGCCATTCCCTACACCGTTCCTATTGTTGTCGTTCTTGTTTCTCCTCGGCTCGGTGTAGCTCGGGTAGTAATGACCTTCGGCTCGTCCGCCAGGCCGCCGAATGGCATACGGGTGGTCTCGCCCTGCCCGACCGGCGAACATGCGGCCCCACCAGACGTTCGAATGCGGGCTCGCCGGCAACGGTTTCTCGCGACCGGGTTCGACCGCTATCGAAGCTGGAGCCAGGGCTGGGAGCCGGTTCTCTACGTCATCGTCGGTCGCCTGGAGCGGTGGAGTGATAGAGAAGTTTATCGGGGAGGTGTCGAGCGGGGGCAGCTGTGGGACCGAGCTGCGTTTGCTCCCGTCGTCGAACCACGCAACGTCATAGATAGGTGTAGACCAGAGACCCGGGTACTCGCGCAAGTGGGCTACGCAAAGCGCCACGATTGCGATAAAATAACCGAGCACTTGGGAATTAGGGGGAGGTGTCAGCACACTGAGCCCTGAACGTGAGGCTTGCGGGTGGGAGCGAAACTCACGTAGGGTCGCAGCTAGCCAAGAGATTGGAACGAGGATGGTGATAGATGCGCAGATGGAAACCGGCACCCTTTCGTCACAGAAACGGGGAGGACCACTTAATGTGACAAATATACTAGCGGCTATTGCAACGATTGCCGAAAATGGCCCTTCCCATTAGCAATGGCACAGCCTAGGTAAGGAGAAAGCATACCTATTTGCAATACAGTGAAAATTCCCGTCCAAGCGCATTCAAACACCACGTTTGATGTCGAGAATGAAAAGATTTTTGGACCTGCCAATGACCTGAGGGAAAGAGTACGTGCGTAAGCAAAAGATCCACAAACTACTTGACGAGACACATACAGAGCGATACAAAGAGGTATTGCAATCGCGTTAAAAAGCAAGAAGGCAGCCGCGCCATCGCCTGAACAAGACCATCGTCAGCAAGAGATCAATGACCGTCTTGAATTTGAGAAGTCACACCGTGAGCCCCAGCTGCCCTACTCGCGCCCACATTCCAAGCTGCGAATACCAGCGCAGTCAAGCTCATATAAATTAATAGAGCTACCGGAAGAGTCAGGATGTGGATGATTAGAATAGGTATGATTCTCTCGTACTGACAGAAAACGACAAATCGGATGAGCAGAAAAGGTGTTCCGATCAGCAGGAGGCGGAACGGGGCTGTCTGGGAGATACCCTGCTGAGAGGTCCGACTGGCCATTTCTTGCTCGCTAACTCACGGAGAGCGAGCGGTTGGAATGAGGGAACGAGGGCAAAGAACGGAAGGGGGGTGGGGAAGAAATGAACATGGGACAATGAGGGGACTCCTTATGGGAGAATTGGGTAGAACACAGAACATTTTTTTTCTTGGGGAATAATAACCCACGGTTGAGTGCTTGGACTTGGACAAGAGGACGACGACGGCTATGCGACGAAGAACAATGCGTGGGTGGCAACCGGCCCGGCAAAGAAAGACTGGTTTCAAGAGTACATGTAAAAGTACAACATATCCGATAAAAGAAATACCCAACCCAGTTCCTCCCAGTACAGTAATGTAACGAATGGACGACGAGCGCTCAGCGCCAGACAGAGGCAGAGTTCGCAGGACCCAGTGAGAAAATGAACTATCGTACCCGTCTACTCAACCAAGGGACCATCATACAACCAAAACCGCATTCATCTATGTCCCGGTTGATGCAGTTCTGGAAATGACCGCGTCAAATCTGATGGTGCACCCAATTGTGGACCTTCTGCTGTTTCATGCCGGGGCGCGGTGATAGGCTGAAGTGTAGAAGCAGGCACCTTTGTCCGAGCCACCTTTCGCCTTGGAGGAGGGATCGACATGATATCTGCGCGTGGCCAATTCACCAAGGGCGGAGGTCCACCACCGTCGGCTACAGAGTTGCGGGGATATTGTCGAGGATCAACAACGCGCGGATAGAGGAAATATGGCCCTCCAGGTGCAGACTCGGGCTCGGGCTCGTGGGTGGGCCCCAAAAAGGACAGGATGTGCAAAGGGTAGAGCGATGTGCGAACCGTGGGCGCTGGCTGAGCCTGTTGCATCGTTGGCGATTGCGGCTCGACATGTTCGGAGACCCTGTCCGATCGACTGGGCGCACGCTCGGCTCTGTACAGGGAAGAAAGTACAGATAGCCTCAGGAGGCGAATCGGGCGCCGCGGTTGGGGTGCCGAGAGGGGCGCGGGATCGCGAGACTGGGGTAGTTCGGGAGAGCTTCCAAGCTTGTGACAATAAAAGTGCAGGTACCAAGGATACGACCGCACTTGGGCACTCCACACGGTATTGTCCCGTTTTTGATGGAGTAGAGCTGAACCCACAAGGAAGATGAGGTAGATAAAAACTTTGGGAAAGGAGGGGGAAGAACGTCAGAAGCAAGGCCGCAAGTCCAGTGAGAGTAATTCTCACGATTGGCCGTACATATCCACGAGAACGCCATGAGGAGCTTTACAGAGGTGCAAGAATACCCATAGATACGTTCAACTGTGAAGAGTAAGGCCATCAGACAGTCATCTCCGGGGAAAAGACACGCCCTTGCCTTGAGGTGTACACATGGCATGCGGAAGGTTGGTTGTCACGATGACAGCGCCCACTGGAGTGTTAATGGGGTTAGAAAAGCTCTCACAAACGTAAAACAAAACGGGTGCGCACCAAAATGTAGGAGCCAAAGGAAATCGATCCAGAGACATTCAACCCAAACACGCCCAGTGAGAGCTCGCAGAGAGAGAACATCGATAAAGAGCCTAACAGAGCGAGGGTCAAAACACAAGGTGAAAACTGGAGAAAAAGTTGGCGGCTCACATGGAAATGAGAACCAGTAAGCTGAAAGCACCAAGGAAAATCATGTAGGCATCGATGTGTGACTGAACTGCGAGTCAATGAGCGACGAATGTCCATGTTTCGCTATTACGCGGACTCTTACAGTGAAGCTGAAAAATGGCATTCTGAGAGATGGGCAGGTTCCATGCGGCTGCGCTGCAGATTATTGCATTGGAAATGATGGCAATGACTTGGTAGTGAAGAAGACATATGTGAGTGGGAGGGAAAGCGGTGGTGAATAGGACAGGCGACATACGGAAGAGAAAGTAGCGGTACAAGTAGAGGAGGGAAGAGTTTTGCATGGTTCCAGGCAGGGTGGAAGTGGTTGGGTAATAAAGAAAGTGGGACTGCACCAAGTGCAGTAAAGAGGAAGAGAAAGAGGGGCAGAAGCCGGCTGCGTCGAAAAAAATAATATGATGAGCGGATGCACAAGCGAAGCCGCTGTAGCCGAGCGAGTAGAACTGCCCATCATTTCCTTTTCCGTTTCCGTACAGCGCATTTGCCTCTCCTCATGGCTCAGCCAGATATCCTCTCTTTTGCTTTCTCAATCAGACCCGCGGATCAGCTCAACGTTACGGGTCGTGCCATTCGACGCGTTTTTCTCAGTATCAATGCCTTGAAACTTACAAAACTGTTCACCGGTGACCTGGTTCTCTTATCTGCCTCGTCCGAAATCTGTCAGCAGAAGGTCGGTCTGCATCTGCTATCATAGAAGGAACGAAAGTGTCAACAGCAGTCATTCTCTCTAGAGGCCATTCGCAATAGGAACAATATGGCCGTCATCAGAATTAGCCGATGACGGTGAGCGTTTCAATTAATTACGTCCGAGTTCTCGTATTCATCCCATCCAGTTGTGCAACTCGCTTCTACTTTCTTGCTCACCGCCCACATCCACGAGGGCTCCAAGGCCGTCATACTCCCTCTCAACTCTCTCAACACCTTGAACCGACCTGCCTGGTTATCCTCCCTCCGGGAAGCCCGGCACGCGGACGCTGTGCGGCTTTGCGAAATTGATATCAGTCGTGGGGCGCCTGTCAGTGCCACTGTCTCCCAAAAACCATCAGAAAAGGTCAAACGAAGAGATTGGCTCACTCTCCTCCTACGTGAATCTTTGGGTGCGACATCGCCTCTTGCGTCTGGGCTACAATCACCGCTGAACTAATCCCTCGGAAAGTGGACCTCAAGTACGTATTGTCCACTCAAGTGGTACAAATTCAATACGAGGGCAGAGATCATTTTTTCTCTGTCACCGCCGCATCAACGAGGACACGAAATGCTAGTGATCTTGACCCAAATATATCCGAGAGACTTGGCGCCCTCACCATGGATGATGAGACACACATTTACATAGTCGACTGGGACACTGCCGTCACGACACAAGATAATGTGCAGGTCTCTGAACCAAAACAGCAGATGGCAAAGATGCTCTCATTCCTCCACGCTCTTCTCCATCTGACCATGTGAAACAGTTCGGCGTTGACGTTTCGGAACAACCCCAAGGCGATGATGCCTATGCAGCCGTTGGTGGACTAGATGAGCAAATTGCACAAATACGGGATCTAATAGAAATACCTCTACAGCGCCCCGAGTTGTTCCGTCACTTTCGTGAGTGCACGAGGTGGACAGCGAGTGATGCGCGCTCCCTGCTCACCGCTATGGTAGGCCTCAAACCTCCACGTGGGTTACTCCTCCATGGTCCGCCTGGGACCGGAAAGACGCACCTGGCACGCGCAATTTCCACCTCGATGGGCTCGTCGGTGCTCACAGTCAATGGGCCTGAATTGACCTCAGCGTACCACGGCGAGACCGAGGCGAGTCTACGGCGCGTCTTCGCAGCTGCCCGCACCCGCGCTCCGTGCATCATCATACTAGATGAGGTCGACGCGATATGCCCACGCCGCGTGGACGACGCCGGGGGTGAGGTCGAAAAACGCGTAGTTGCAACCCTTCTCACCGAAATGGACGGGGTCGACAACACAGATGCTCGTGTCGTGGTCGTCGCGACCACGAATCGTCCAAACGCCATCGATCCCGCCTTGCGTCGTCCTGGACGCTTCGATCGCGAGATCGAAATAGGTCTGTTTCTCAGCCTCTCGTCGCTGGATAGCGAAAGGTTCTAAAGCGCACGCTCCTTGCAGGAGTCCCTGATCTTAACGCACGTATATCGATATTGAATGTGTTGCTCGCAAAGACACCACACACCATCACTTCAGACGAACTCCATGCAACCGCATCGCGCGCCCATGGCTACGTCGGGGCAGACCTCGCGGCCGTCATCCGCGAGGCAGGAACTCTAGCCATCAAGCGCTTCCTAGCGTCGGCTCCTCCGCAGTCGACTGAATTTGCGCAGCTCACGGCGGCGGACCTTGCTGCTGCGCTCCCCACTGTCCGTCCCTCTACGCTGCGCGAGCACGCCATTGCCGCGCCGCCAGTTCGCTTCGCGGACATTGGCGGACTCGCGAGCACAATCGCCCGCTTGCGCGAGTCCGTCGAGTGGCCGCTCGTGCATCGCGAGAGGCTTGCACGTCTCGGCGTGCGCGCCCCAAAGGGCGTGTTGCTGTGCGGACCACCGGGGTGCAGCAAAACCGTGCTGGTACGTGCGATCGCCGCCGAGAGTGGTGTGAACTTTGTAGCCGTTCGCGGGCCCGAGGTGAGCATTTCGGACCCTTATTTTTTGTGCGTTCTAGGTCGAAGTTCTGAAGTGGATGCGGTCGGCTCTGGCTGCTTGATTTACGAATCGCTGATTGATTTCTCCCACAGCTGCTGAATAAATATGTAGGCGAGTCGGAGCGCGCTGTGAGAGAGATCTTCCGCAAGGCGCGCAGTGCCTCTCCATCAATTATATTTTTTGTTCGTCTCTCGCTTCGCTTTTGCTACGTATAGATACAAATTAGCGCGCAGGACGAAATCGACGCCTTGGCATCCTCCCGTTCACCGGCTGCCGTCGACAGCGGCACACACGAGGGCGTCCTTCTCAGTCTGCTGAACGAAATGGATGGCGTAGAGGAGCTGGTCGGCGTTACCGTCATGGGTGCAACTAATCGGCCTGAAGCGCTGGTGGGTTACCCAGTTCATTCTATCTGTGCTGCACCGCCTCCACCACCCTATCTTATTTACAAATTCTCGAGTCAGGATCCGGCAGTGATGCGCCCCGGAAGGCTGGATCGCATTTTATACGTTGGACCACCGGATCTCGCTGGTCGCGTGGATATATTTCGTATCCGCACGCGCAACATGGCCGTCGAACCTGCGCTCGATATTGAAGCACTCGCTAGCCTCGTATGTTTCCACAAAACCTAGATATGCAACTTTCCACGACTGATCGTTCGCACAGACGGATGGGTGTTCGGGAGCAGAGATCACGGCGATATGCCAGGAGGCCGCGTTGATTGCCATGCGAGAGGATATAAATGCGCCATTTGTGAGCTCCGCTTTTCCCCATGCCTCTAATTTGAATTTCAGAAATTTGTAGGTCCCGCAACGCGCTTTCGTCGCCGCAGCGAAGGCTCTCAAGCGACAGATCACGCCCGAGATGCTGAAACGATTTGAGCGCTGGAGGGACGAATGCGGTGTCGCGACGTTGGCTTAACGCCCCATTCGCCCTGCCCCGAGGAGGAACGTATTGCCGGCCCCGAGGGACTCCATGCGACCAAGGGCCCTGAGGGAGCACATGCAGAGAGAAGCATGATTCATAGGGGAAATTTTTTCGTATTAGCGAGGTTGTATGGCTTCCTCTCATGCGCTTGCAGCGGCGGCACTCAGTCACCGATGCGACCCCGCGTTTCTGCCGCGAGAATTGTAGGCGTGGCGGTTGGACATTATCCTCTGACGACCAGCACGGGCGTTCGGTTTCGGTCCGGTTGCCAGTGCGAAATATGGCTATGCTTCCCTGCGTTCTCCTGTGAGTGAGGACCAGAGCAGGAGCAGGGCATGTTGGGGGGGCGTTATTCGCTTCTTTGTTCTTACGAATGATTCGCCGGAGCCCGAACATTCATCCACCAATCATAAAATGATACAGGGGACCACGAGTTTCCCATCTCCCACCTCACCCTCCCACTCTCTCCGTCTCTCTGGATTGCTAGCAGGTCCCCATAAATATGCTGCGTTGCGCCACCCTCCTCTTTTCCTTCTTTTCCTTCCTGTCCACCTTCGATCTCGCCTCCTCGAAGGTGATCGACCACGAGGTGTTACAGTGCACGACCAAGGCTTTCACATCCGCCTGGTCAGAGACATTCAACAACTTCGTTGGGCTCACTCCCAACTATACTCCTGGGACGTTCATCGCAGTCGATTGCACTCAGCTACCGAACTTGCGGTGCGGCGACATCCCTGAGAATGCAAAGTGAGCAACCCTGGTTTCCCTCACGCATGACGCGGACGCCGAGCCACACGCTAAAATATGAACAACCCCCCCCTCTCTATCCCTTCCCCCTCCTGCACTGTTGTTTCTGTCTGAGTAGGTGGTATGTTGGTCTCTCGTTGCGATTGGTTGGGTTTAACATTGACAACTTGTCTTTTAGTCAGAGAAAGTATTGCGTGTGTTGTGAAGAAGTTGTTACGGGCGAGTGTACTCCGCAGTACATGACGACCATATATACTGACATCGGCGTTGTAGGGCATCTTCCTGGACCCGTAGGGGTTGGCTGCAAACGGGCCTTTTCTTAATTCTGAGTTTTACCGCCTTTCCCCGAGAATCTCTCGTGAAACCCCTACACCATTTCTCCTTGTCTACTCTCGGTGGCAATTAAACTGTACTTCCATCATCAGCTCATTTCCCCGGATTGACGGTTCCCAGACATATTCCCCGTATGGGATCTTGCTAAAACGACCGCGACGCGTCTATAAGGTAGATTCGATATTCCTCCCCCCCCCCGTTCTCCCCTTTCCCGTTGGTAGCATTGTTTTATATCACGCTGGGCTGTCTAATCGACTACGGCACAGCTGGCAGCGTCGCGGACCAGAGCGAATTTTGACGAGAAGGATCACGGTTCTATCGCCGTGTTGGCAAGCTGTGTACTACTGCGATGTGATATGTAACCCCGAGTCTGACATCGGGTGCAACCATATCATGGAGGGTACCTTCCGTTACGTTGCATGGAAGTCAGGCCCGACGAATGAGAGCTGAAGGTTCTCTGTCCTCATTCACATCCAGGATCTTCGCAGTGATACCTTACGCTACGAATTATGCACCGACCAAGTGGATCAAAAATATTTTAGGGAATACAATGATTATAAGACCGACCTGGTCCGGGTCATAATCGAATTGTATCGTCGTTCATTCAGCCACGGAAAACTTGAAGGCGCTTTCGGCATGTATTTTACGGGGCTGTAAGAAACGAACCTTGTCATAAAGCGCCGTCGTACAGCTCGTCTTGCTACGTAAGTCTACCGTATGCCCGAACAGTATCTATCCGGTCACTACAGCCCGGCGCTCTGGCGCTCTATGATATGAGATTCACAGATACTGTCTTGTTTCGACACTGCATTCAAAATGGCTCAACTGGCTGCAATAATGTTGCAAGTAGGTGCCAGTGGTCGCGCCTACTGCCTGAAGTGCCTACCACAAAGTAACGTCTCTGTCGCATGCCCGAGGCTCAGCGTCCAGTCAGGTAGTCAGGTAGCTACTTAAGTGCGTAAAGGTCCCTATTGCCCTTGTTACTGTTGGTTCTTACTTCGCCCCTTCCTTGTTTGGTACCTCCCAACACCCGCGAAATCAGGATGATGACGGTCCTCACTTGCTCGAGAATCTTATGATTGACAAGTAAAATTGACATCAACCGCTTCCGGAAACACAATAAGGAAAACGTGTTGGTGGGATACGTAACGGGATGACAGCAGCTCCGGCCACACTTGTGTGATCGCTACATATTACAAGGATACAGAGCCCGAGCCCGAGATGACCTGATAGTGACACCCGGGCTGCCCATTGACAAACAATCGATTGATAGCGGTGCAGAGTCACAGTGGCGGATTTTACACACGCCTTGATTGCCTGCTCCGTGGGAGATTCCTGCAGTGCTGTATTGATATGCTTCACGGATCAATGTCGATACATCGATCAACGTTACGTGTGGGAATCCCACCCGGGTAAACACGTTCGAGGAGCCGGGTTCAAAGGGTCCTCTAAGTGGCAGATTTTAAACACTACTATGTCCTGTTTACTAGTCTCTCCAGCACATCACCCGAGGCGACCTGGAACTCCGATAGGCCCGAACTCATCATCGCGCCACCCTTTTTGACCAGGCGTCCTTGATTACGTACGGCCACGTGCATTCGCCGCTCTGGGTCATGACCACCGTCCTTGCCATTGCCATCGCCACGCTTCCTTGGTCTACGAGCCTGACTCTTTGCGCCTTCCCCCGCTCGACCCTTGCCATGTCCACTAATTGTGCCAGGGGCCTCGCGCAGCGCAAATGACTTGGCAAGGTGGCCGAGGTGTAGATGTCGGATATGGAAGATGTGTTTCTCGTCCAAAGGGTGAGTCGCGTAAGCGCGTAGGTGCGAAGCAAAGGCCTTGCGTGCCATCTCTGCGTTCTGTGTATACGCACTCGACCGTCAATTAAATACCTCGGTGGGCCACACACCGAAAAGGACACACGCCACGCACCTCTTTTCCCTGCAGGCACCATCTCTCGAACGCTAATTGGACCTCGGTTGCGCGATCCTCGTACTCCCTGCCCTGCCCACCAAAACCGGCCTGCAGGACCTCATCCATGGTCACAGCTTCGAAGCGGCCCGCACCACCTTCAGCAGTGGTAGTCCCATTGGCAATTCGCGCCTGTACCCATTCGACCCATTGTTTCTCGCTCGGCGCGATGACCGCCCACGCCTGTCCACCGCGTCCCGCGCGCGCAGTGCGGCCAACACGGTGCACGTATTCCGTTGCGCCGCCTTCCGTTGGGAGGTCGTACTGTACGACGGCGCGCACTCGCGGCAAGTCTAGGCCGCGAGCCGCGACGCTCGTGCAGAGCAAAACTGATCCTCGCTGACCAGGTCCTGGGGTTTGGGGGGACGAGGAGAACGCACGGAGAGAGGCGAGGCGGGTAGCCAGAGGAAGGGATCCATGAAGTCGGACGATCGACGTATCAGGGAGTAACGGGGAGTGAACTTCTACACTACCACCCTCCCCCGGACTTTGTTCTGCCGAGTCATCATCGCTATCTTCACTATCACCATCCAGATTAGTACCCCCAAGTAATTGCCAGTGGAAGTCTACGGAGTCGATACAGCTGAGGAAGACAATAATTTTGACGTTCCCTCGACCACCCGATTGTGACATCAATTGCCGAAGGAGGGCAATCATTGTAACCAGGCGCAATTTGAGTGGTACAACGATGTATTTCTGCAAAAGCTGCGATGGTGGGGTGAACTTTGGTTGGGCTAAAGGTGCTGTATTAACATCATCAATAATGTCGGTAGCTCGACCAGGTAGCTCGACCTCGGTCGCCTTGATAATGATCGGGCTCTGAAGGGCTGTGCCAGCTAGTACCTGGACGTCTTCGGACATCGTCGCAGAGCAAAGAATGGAGCGTCTCCGGACGTTCCAATCCCAATCGCGAACCTCCATGCTCTGCCCCACTTTTGCCGCCTGTAATGCGAGTTTTCGGCTCCCCTCTAGACAAGAGAGTATGCCTTTTATCGTGTCTGCAAATCCAAGCTCCATAAGGCGGTCGGCTTCGTCAAGCACAAGCCAGCGACATTTGTTGACATTAAACGAGGACGTGTTCTGTAGATGATCGAGCAGGCGGCCCGGCGTCGCGACTAAGATAGGTATACCCTTGCGAAGACGGGCTTTCTCGTGCGCGCGTGTCGCTCCACCCGTCAATAAACCCGAGACCAGCCAGCGAGTGAGCCGCGTGTCATTGTTTTCCTCGTCATCAGGCGCAGCATCCAACGGCCGCAGACGGAGCTTCAAGAGTACGTCAAGGACGTCCGATATTTGCTTGGCGAGTTCGCGCGTTGGGGCTATGATAATCGCGAGTGTCCCGATAGAGCGGTCGATATACGAGTTCGTACTCAGAGGGAGAAGGTCGTGAAGGATCGGAAGGAGGTACGACAGCGTCTTTCCGGAGCCCGTCTGGGACTGGATGAACGCGTCTCGCCGAGAGGCCGGGTCCGAATCGCCCGACGACAGGAGTGCTAAAATAGATGCGCGCTGTATCGATGTAGGTTTCAGGATGTTCATCTTTGTTTCGAGATGGGTGGCGACAAGGGAATTGAGGCCGAGCCCGGTGAAAGTAGAAGAGTCAGTGAGTGGGGCGTTACTTGGCTTGCTCTGTGCTTTAGGTATTGACGCTGTGGATGCTGTGGGTTTCTGCTCGACCTTTGGGTTACAGGTGAACAGAGAGGATATTATCTGGGCAGGTCGGTGAGGTTTCGGAGGCGTCTGTGCTACGGACTGTGGTGCCGCAGACGAGTGGGGGGCGTCCTTCCGAGGCCGCTTAGGTGGTCGCTCGTCATCCGCGATGTTAGTTTTTGTATGGGAGCGACTTTGAGTGCGCGCCTTGCGCTTTTCGACTCTCTTTGACTTGAGTCTAAGTGTGGTTAAGTACAGTAGAGAACATCATGGTACAGCACTCCTGCAACACACCTGTCAGTCCATCGACCACCCTTCTTGGCAGTACCTCTCCTTGTCGAAGGTCCTTCCTCGAGTTCGAGATTTAAAACTAAAGCATCACCCATGGAATTGGAATACGGTAATTTGTCTGGGCAAAAAGCTTGGAGTGGAGATATGCAAACCACGTGCTGATGATTATGAAATCTTTGGGTGTCTTGGGGAAGCCATTTGATGCCACGTCATTGGCCTGAATTCGAGTCCAGGCGCCTGTCTTTCCCCCCCTTTTTTTTTTTTTTCAAAGAATGAACAAATCGACCCTTTTGAAAACGTCCCGGGTTAGGTGGCGGCAGATAGCAATGCTCCGAAATAATTGATAGTGTGGGGATGAATGGTTAGTCGACACCCTACTACAGTATGTGAATCCATTGCTTGGCTCAGCTCTCACGACCTCCGCAGAGCTCCACATCGACGACAGATGGCTGGTCACGGTGTTCCAACCAGTCTGCGAGACGACCTTGATCATCGTAAAGCTGGAAATGACCTTGGACAATTCCATGGAGTCATCAATAAGCGGCGCTTGCGCCTGATCGTCTTCTCTGTGTCTATTTCGTCCGATCGTCGTATCAACCAACAGCCTGGGCACCGTGGCTGACCTATCATGGGCTTGTGGTGTACCACAGCAGCACCGGAGTACACTCTCCTCGAATGTTCTCGGACGAGTTTCGAGCCTGAGCCCGGAAAGCGGCGTCGTGAGGCGGCATTGGCAGTTGTTTTTGGATTCCAACCGAAGCTCTGTTTTGGGTGATCACTTAAAGAGCGGGAAAAGTCAACATTCGCTCGTTTACTTGGTTCTCCCCCGAGTCCTCAGACATCCATCCTAGACGTCCTTGGCTCTTAAACCTTTCCGCTCCTTTGATTCCTTCCTTTGCCTGAGAATGAAGCCTGAAGTTCGAATTCTCTCTCTCTCCATCCTCGCAGCCCTCGCGGTTGCCATCCCTCTACCCCGCGACACCACGCCGAGTGGTGCGTGCACGCGCCAGCGAATCTCCAGGATCCGTTGACCGAAACTAACTTCCCGCAGACATTGATATCCTGAATTTTGCCCTCACTCTGGAGTACATCGAGAATGCATTCTATACTCAAGGCCTCTCCAAGTTCACGCAGGGGGATTTTGTGCACGCGGGCTTCCCCGATTGGTCGTATAGCCGGCTCAAGCAGATCGCCGTTCATGAGGCTGCTCATGTTAAGCTGTTGGAGACAACTCTAGGAGACAAGGCCACGAAACCTTGCACTTATGAATTGTTTGTAACCCTCGTGCTTCCTCGTTCGTAGCTGACGACCGATGCTGCATCATCCAGCCCTTATGATAACCCTAGATCCTTTGTCGCCGTTAGTCATGCTCTAGAGGTCGTCGGCAAGTATCCCTTTAGTGCTGGAAACGCTGTCCCTTACACCATTTTCTATTCAAGGGAGCTCGGCGTACATTGGCGCATCGAAGTTCTTCGGAAATAAGGTACACTTGCAACCCCTTAATTCTCAGTTCATGGGTCCTGATGACGGAACCAAGGAATATCTCCTTGCTTCAGCGACAATACTCTCCACAGAGTCTCGCCACTCCGCTTGGGTCGACTCTGCTTTGAGGAAAGGAAGCGCCTGGAGTGGACCATTTGACGTGAGATTAATTTTCAGTGATGCGATTGATGTCATGCTTACGCAAAGTTGCAGACACCTCTTAATTTGAATCAAGCCTTTACGATCGCATCAAGTTTCATTACCTCGTGCCCACCTACGAATCCAAAGCTTCCTGTTACTACATATGCCCAGCTCACGCTTCCGGACCCCGCTAGTGCACGGCCAGGCTCGACGACTCTGCTCAAATTCACGCCACCCAGTAGCCTCGGTCGTTCTACCAAGCTATATGGCGCGTTCTTGAGTGGCCAGGATGCCATTATCGTACCCCTTAACGACGGATGGAAGAGCGTTAGCATTCCTGACAGCTTACGCGGCGTAGTCTATCTCATCGTTACAACTGACGCAGATAGTGTGGACGATAGTAAGACGATCGCAGGCCCCGCGTTGCTCGAGTTTCCATTCAACTCAAATGGGGACCTGCAGAGTCAGCCATCGTAGTTTATACGTAGTTGCGGTGGGGGATATGTTGATGTATCTATCTTGAGACTGAGATCTGGGACAACTCGATTTCGTTCGTGTTATTAAACACTCGGGAGCCATTCTTCGATTTCCTGATACTTTGCCTTTTCGCTCTTGTAGGGCTCATAGAGATGGATCATAAATGACCAGTATAAGTTCAGCCCTACTCAATAGCTCTAGAATGATGTCTCGTGCGACATGTCTTTTGACAACACGCGCCAGAAGAAGCGTGGTGGGATAGAGTAAACTCCCGTCACGAATTTACCCTTGCGATCGTTAATGCTCTCATAGGGTGCGCCACAACGATTGTAAGCTGGCTACAAAGCTCCCGTTCCTACCATTTAGTCGGCGATAGGACAGTGTTAAGACGCAGGATCAACTTGGCTCGAACGACTCGGACCCATCACTGGCACAAACAAAGCAGAAATGCAGACATCCCCGCCAGCCCCATGTAGACTCTGCTGCTTTGAGGCCGTAAACATTCCATTGAGAATGAATCTTAGTGGTAGAATTAATAAAAGAATTATTTCGAACGTCGAATATTTCTCATGATTCTGTCGTGCTTCGTGTGATTCCGTAATTCGAAAGAAGTCCGATCCGACAATAGTCAGACTCAATTTACTCACTTGACCACGCTCCGTCACCATGACGGTATCGATCCGTCTGATTCTGCTGGGTTTTACAGTAACTCGCGAAATTACGCCGACTCCCGCTCGAAGGATTCTTGTTCGGCGATATCCAACCACAGATACAGAATGCCGTGGAGCACCTTCAGTTTGTCAATCGAATGCCTGAGTTACGGCTCGAGGAAACACGAGAAAGCATGGGTTCTCATTTATAGGCTTCCACCTTCCTTCCGCTCCGCAAGGAGCAACTGGAAATCCTGCCATGCCCTTCCTTTTGGTCAATACGGTTGACTGCCTGGCATTCTTCTTATTCATTTACCTTTTCATTGTCTTCCGCGACCACAGGAGACGGAAAGGCCTTTCTTATCCACCAAGCCCTCCATATCTTCCAATAATAGGGAACCTACTCGATGTCCCGAAGGAGGCCCCTTGGATTGCTTATGCCGATTTATCCAAGAAATATGGTATGGCCATCATTCTCATGACAACTCCGTACCCAAACTGATACTCGTTTTCTAAGGCGACGTTATTTGTCTCCGTGTTTTTGGTAAAGTCGTCATCATATTGTCCTCGCCACAAGCGATCAAGGATCTACTTGAGAAGCGCGGGGAAGTCTACGCGGATAGGCCTACATTTCCAATCCTAGAAATGTGTGTCTGGAGATGCTATTATATCATTATTGTATGCCGTATTGACAAACGCATGAATTCCAGAATTCACATGGACTGGCTCCTAGGTGGTCTCAGGAAGGGTGAACTCTGGCGCGAAGGGAGAAAGATTTTGGATCGCAGTCTTCGACCTGGTGCGACGTTATTATACCGCCAAATGATGCAGGAAAATGTCTGCTGGTATCTCTCGCAACTTCTCACGACCCCAAACGAATTTCGCACCCACATCTCTCTGTCGGTTGTCGTTCTCCCTTATATCATACCGCTATTAACGACCATGCAGCCTCCAGGGAAAACTTGCCATGTCACTCACGTATGGATATGACCCGAAGGAGGGCGACGATATGATGGTGGCACCAATTAGGGCCACTGAAATGATAACACAACTCCTTCTGCCTGGGGCGGCATTAGTAAACGATTTCCCATTTTGTGCGGTCATCTACTGTATCCTTGCAATGCTATTGAGATTCACAGCCATTTTCAGTGAAGTACATCCATTCGTGGGTGCCATGGCTCAGTTATGAACCATTGGCGAGAGAAGGCAGGAGGCTCAGTGAGAAGATGAGGAATGATCCTATCAACTTTGTAAAGAATGCTATGGTTTGCTCCGACCACTGTTCTAGCATTTATGTGGACTCACTATACGTACCATAGCACGAGGGAAGCGCAATCAAGTCACTAGCAAGCGAACATCTGGAGGAAATAGAGAACTTGGCTGATTCAGGGCCTGAGCGTCAAAAGAGGGAAGAGTTTGTCAAGATTACTTTGGGTTCACTATATACAGGTAAAGCATCATATTCGCCAATGGCGTGTTCATGCAGCTCTTACAAGAGCACTTTGCAGCTGGTTCAGACTCTGTGAGCGCTTATTTCCAATACCACACCCTTGTTACTGAGTAACTGCTACTATTCGAGACGGCTTCGTTGTTGTCCTGTCTCTTCCTCTCCCTCGTCGTTTCCCCTCATGTACAGAAACGAGCACAAGCAGAACTCGATCTTGTAGTCGGAAGAGATCGATTACCGACATTCGATGACAGACCACTTCTGCCATACATCGAAGCCATATGTAGAGAGCTGATGAGATGGCAGATGGTGACACCCATTGGTTGGATTTTTTCCATATTTACTGCGCAAATTGGGATGTGAACAGTGTCACTTTCAGGGATTCCCCACGCATCAACTGAGGATGACGTCTACAAGGGATTCTTCATTCCGAAAGGTCAGTTTCGTTTGGATTGTGTTATCTGTCCTTCAATACTTCGTTGTCAATCATTCTGTCCAAAGGGTCAATCATATTAGCCAATGCATGGTACGTTGGGCGTTTATCAACTTGGGTCTAAACGTCCATCCTTACATGTTTTCAGGGCAATCCTGCATGATCCAGAAATATTTTCAGATCCTGAGGAATTCAAACCTGAGCGATTCCTCGACAGAGAAGGCAGTTTCCAAGATGATCCGACAGTCACTCTGGCATTTGGGGCTGGCAAGAGGATCTGTCCTGGACGTCATTTTGTGGATGCGACATTGTTTCTCGTTGTCTCCTCTGTCTTGTCTGTGTTCAATGTTACAAAAGCAAGAGATAAAAATGGTTACGAGATCCCTGTGAAGGTTGCCATGGCCCTCAGCGGGGTCCTTGTGTAAGTTTTGAGCTATTATTCACTGGCATAGGAGCACCTCGGAGCTGACGGTCTGACTTTGAAGGCACCCGGATGTGTTTCGGTGTTCTATTTCTCCAAGAGATAAAGTTGCAGAGGATCTTATCCGGGAGAGTGCGCCGTCCTGATATATCAATCAGAATTTCATCATTCCGCACCATGACCCGGCCAAGGACGCGGTAGGCGCGACCCACGGTTGATCCAGGCGTGCGCTTGTGACCCGTCCGTTTCAACATCATATATCACACATGTATCTAGCTACTTGAATCGAGGCAATTGCCTTATAGAAGGGGGGGGGGGTAACTGATCTACGACGTGATCGGAGTGATTGCAACAATTCAGAACGACCTTGGTGAATTTAAGGTCGACAGACCCACCAAATATGACCTAGCATCGCAGAGCTGAAGGCTGCCTCCTTGAGAGAATCCTGGCAGGGAATACTAGGTCTCCTAAGGGGGTAAATATATCATCGATCACCGATCATCGCTCGAGGCTGTGGCTTCCAAAAATGCCAGAACCCGCAAGTGGGCTTCCAGAACAACTGTGAACGAAGGCCAAGGTAATCGAAGCACATCTAATTTAGTATCAGCAACTGTCGGTGTATTGAAAACTCCGTCAACCAGAGAGGGAGAGTTAAGGTAAGGTAGAACCGAGAAAGGGGGCCGATGATGAGGCGTGACAGACTGAGGTGCCAATGATGACTGTCCACGATATGATATTTGAAGGTTAACAAAGGGTCTACTGGCATCACGGAATAGCAGCACGAATCCATTCTATTTTGGTAACATAGGGCTTGACCTGAGGTATGAAGAATATTTATATACAGGACCACAAATTTTCTGAGATTCTTCGAGGGGATAGTAAGAACGTAAAGAAACTTGAAGATAGAGGAGAGGAGTCAAAAGGCGCCACACCTATCATGATATTGCATATCCAGCACCGTGCCTTTGTCTTGACTTGCTATGACCAAACCGTATGGTACAGTGACTGACTGTTGTAAAGGGGGAGGATTTCGATCAAAAGGGGAGGGTGAAGGGTAACTTGTCAATCTTGACAAGGTAATCAACCATAAGACCAATCCAGCTGACCCATCCCAAGTGACCATTGCGACTGAAGTGTACTACATATACACGTGTTAGTACAACCTTTAAATGCGCCAGATACTAGGATGTCAACTCACGGCCACAGCTGTAAGTGGAGTCTAGGTCGAGAGTGATAAATTGCCAAATGAGGTGAAGGGAAGTACCGCCAATGGTGATATAGAAGAAGTATGGCGTTTGGCCATTGAGGATGCCCGCATAGGCAAATGCGGCCACGAACAAGACTGCGCAGCTGAATGTGAAGGGACGAACGAAGTCACCAAGCAGGACTGCCGTCGATTTGATGCCAACCTTCACGTCATCCTTGCGATCTTGGCACGCATAGATAGTGTCTAATGCACCGTCAGCTGCTTTCTTTCGAGCTCGGGGACGAAGAAAACCAACCCAACTGCATGGTCCACGCCCATGCGGCAACCATAAGGGCGAGTAGCTGAGGGTCAAATTCGTTGGTGATCGCAACCCAGGCGACGACTCCCCCAAAGTTGGCTGCAATGCTGAGCCATGCCTGTGGCCAGTAGGTGATTCGCTTCATGAAAGGGTAGATCATAAAACTACATGTAGCAGGTCCTCTCAGTCACTCATCGGGGATCAACACATTAACACTCATACAGTGGGAAAAGCTGGGCCATGGCGGCCCAAAATGCGATGCGCTTGTAGGGCAGGAACAGAAGTACGCAAGCGAGGTACT